>JBAKBP010021762.1:0-10000 GCA_037953745.1 Lithodes maja | reverse complement strand
AAGTCGGATCAATAGAAATGGAGGAGGAGTTCTGTTTTTTATAAAGGAAAGTCTTAATCCCGTCTTAATGTCAAAACCTCAAATTGCGAATATAGACATATCTTACGTACTATTAAATAATAAACGAGGAACTAAAATAACACTAGCTTTATTATACAGACCCCCATCTCAATCAGTGCAAACTGACAGTGAAATTTATGAACAAATTGCAGAAATAACTAACATACAAGATACCGTAATTCTTGGCGATTTCAACTTACCCGTGACTAAATGGGGCGATATTCTTACTTCACACTCTGGACACGACCTCTATGCTAACTTGCAAGAGAGTTCACTTTTTCAATTTGTACAATCTCCGACCCGTGGTAATAATGTGCTTGACCTTGTACTCGCAACAAAAGAAGAATTAATAGAGAATTTGAATGTTGGTGATGAATTCAGTAACAGCGACCATCGTACGATAACTTTCACTTTAAAGTTTACTAGTAACAAATCAAATAGCAGCATTGAGAAAGTCCCTAATTTCAAGAAAGCAAATTTTCATAAACTTAAATCAAAACTTAAAGAAACTGACTGGAGCTTTCTGACTAACAATAACGACATAAATACATTTTGGGAGTGTTTCACAACCACTTACCTTAAGGCAGTGCAAGACTGCATACCATCGAAAATACGGCGTCCAGGCCAAATTGATAAGCCCAAATGGTGGAATAAAGATATTTCAGACTGTCTGCTTGCTAAAAAATTTGCTAATGATAGATTAAAATCCTCACAAAATGACGAAGAACGGGTGAAATTTGTAGAGCTACGACGCAAAGCCAAAAAGTTAATTAAGCAAAGTAAAAAGACCCTGGAGTTACATGTTGCGAATCAAAGTAAAACAAACCCGAAAGAATTCTATAGTTATATCAGAAAGAAAAAAGTAGTTACTTCAACTGTTGGACCGTTAGTCGATGAAAATGGAGAATACACCAAAGACGAAGTACAAATGAGTAATGCCCTCAATACCTTCTTTGCATCAGTTTTTACAACCGAAGACCTCAGTGATATCCCTACACCATCGCCGATTCAGATTGATAATTCAGATGTTCTAAGCAATATCACCGTTACAGAGAGAGAAGTATTGAATTGTTTAGATAAACTCAAGGTAAATAAAACGCCTGGACCTGATACAATCTCACCTAGAGTTCTAAAGGAAGCTAAGGATGAGCTCTCCAAACCACTGACATTGCTATTCAATGAATCCTTGCAGTCTGGGACTATGCCTGATCAGTGGAAGCTAGCCAACGTAACACCGATATTCAAAAAAGGCAGCAAATCCCTACCCAGTAACTATCGTCCAATTAGCTTAACATCAATTGTATGTAAAATGCTAGAAACGGTCATAAGAGACAGACTCGTAAATCACTTAGAGGCAAATAACTTACTTAAAGATACTCAACACGGCTTTCGTAAAAAACGTTCCTGTTTAACAAACCTCTTAGACTTCTTCCACGATATCTTCAACCTCTACGATGAGAGTAAAGCTGTAGATATTATATACCTTGATTTTCAAAAGACCTTTGACAAAGTTCCCCACAAACGATTATTGCTAAAACTAAAAGCGCATGGAATACAAGACGGTGTGTTGAAATGGATAGAAAATTGGCTCAGCGACAGAAAGCAAAGAGTAGTCATAAACGGTAAGGCATCTAAATGGACCAATGTAAGTAGTGGGGTACCCCAGGGATCGGTACTAGGACCAATTATCTTTCTAATTTACATCAACGACATAGATGAGGGTCTCACCTGTACAGTCTCGAAATTTGCTGACGATACAAAAATTGCAAATTGCGTACTCTCAAAAGAACAAGTTGACGATATGCAACACAATCTAGATAAATTGTCATGTTGGGCCCAAATTTGGCAAATGAGTTTCAATGCGAAGTACTACATATCGGATACCTAAATGAGAAAGCAAACTATTCGATGAATGGCACTCAGCTTAAGAATGTAAACAAAGAAACCGATCTGGGAGTAACAATATCGAGTAACCTAAAACCGAGTCAACAATGTTCAGAAGTTGTTAAGAAGGCAAACAAAATAATTGGCTTTATAGGCAGGTCATTTGAGCATAAATCCAAAGATGTTATCCTAACCCTTTACAATTCCTTAGTCCGCCCTCTTCTGGAATACTGCGTTCAATCCTGGTGCCCTTATTACCAAAAAGATATAAACAAGCTAGAACGAGTTCAACGTAGAGTTACCAAAATGATACCTAGCCTAAAGAACAAACCATACAAAGAGCGTCTTAGAGAATTAAATCTATTTCCTTTAACCCAGCGCAGATTAAGAGGCGACTTAATTCAAGTGTTCAAAATCATCAAAGGCATCGACAATATGAACTGTAGTAAGTACTTCACTATCGACCAATCTAATTACACGCGGGGAAACGGTTGCAAAATTATTGGTAAATCTTTTAACTCACACGAATCTAAGAATTTCTTCTTCAATCGAGTTGTCAACTTGTGGAATGGGCTTCCCCGAGACGTTATAGACTGCAGCACCGTTGATTCATTTAAACTCCGCTTAGACAAATATCTCGCATCAAACCCGCGACTGACTGCGTTTGTAAATGAATAACTTTATTGTATACCCCCCTCAGTTACTAACCCATCTGTCCCCTACTAACTTCCTAATCCTGCCACGGACATTAGTTCTAGGGCAGTAGTTCCCTTTCCAATGTTCCCTTACCCACTCTAAACCACTGTTTGGACACTTGATCCTCAGTGTTTTGGAGGACAAGCAGCCTAGAAGGGTCACTAGACCTGTTGTTGCTTGATTTCCTTTGTACTCCTTTGTACTCCTTTGTACTCCTCTTGTCTACTTTCCTTCTCCTCTCTCCACTCTCCTCTACCCTTGTCTACCTTCCTTCTCCTCTCTCCACTCTCTCTCCTCTTGTCTACTTTCCTTCTCCTCTCTCCACTCTCCTCTACCCTTGTCTACCTTCCTTCTCCTCTCTCCACTCTCCTCTACCCTTGTCTACCTTCCTTCTCCACTCTCCTCCACCCTTGTCTACCTTCCTTCTCCTCTCTCCACTCTCCTCCACCCTTGTCTACTTTCCTTCTCTCTCCACTCTCCTCCACCCTTGTCTACTTTCCTTCTCCTCTCTCCACTCTCTCTCTCCTCTTGTCTACCTTCCTTCTCCTCTCTCCATTCTCTTCTACCCTTGTCTACCTTCCTTCTCCTCTCTCCACTCTCCTCTACCCTTGTCTACCTTCCTTCTCCTCTCTCCATTCTCTTCTACCCTTGTCTACCTCTCTCCACCCCTCTACAATATAAACAAGTAATTTGACTTCGGTTGTATCTGGGGAGTTTACTTCTGTGCCATAGTCTCTAATTCGTTCGTATTTGATTTTTTACGTTTAGCCATTTTAAATATTTGTTGAACGTCTTTTCCAATGTATTTTAGCGGGGCCATTTTCGTTCTTCCCTTTTTGTATATTTTCCTTGCGGTGTTTGATTTATTTTGATTAATTTGATTTATTTTGATTTATTTTGATTTATTTATTTGTATCCTCATATTATTTTGTTCTTGCTATTTATAATATTTGTGGTACTGTGAGACAGGTACTTAAACAGACCTCCACAAAGATCTCCCGGGCTGATTTAGAAGTGGGGGGGGGGGGGGCGGTTTACGAGAATGGGAAAATGGGGAGTTGATTGCTTTAGGGGGAAGGGGGGGGGGGGGAGACTAAGGTGGGTAGCTTACTTTTTTATTGTGTCGATTTTTTTTTTTTATTAATTATTTGTATGGTTTTGCTCTGCCATATCCCCATTTTCTTTCCTATCCGCATTGTTTTTATCCTATCCCCATTTTATCTTTTTATTTTGTCGTTTTTTTTTTTATTAGTTTTATTGTCTTGCTCTGCCATATCCCCATTTTCTCTTTTCCTATCTCAATGTTCTCTTTCCTATTCCCATTGTGTGTCTGTGGGCTGAGCTAGTGTTATGGGTGGTGGTATAGTTTTCAGGTAGTTACACAGACCTCCACAAAGATCTCCTGGGCTGATTTAGAACTGGGGGAGCCGGTTTACGAGAAGGGGAAAATGGGGAGTTGATTGCTTCTGGGGGGTACTATGGTGGGTAGATTGCCTTTTTGTTTTGGGCTCTGTTTACGTGTTTATTGGTCAGTTTTGTGTTGGTTAGTTTTATTGTTTTGTTTTGTTTTTCTATCGCTACTTTGTTTTTGTTTTTTTATTCCCATTTTCTGTTTTCTATGCCTATTGTGTTTGTCTGTCACCATTATCTATGCCTATTGTGTTTGTCTATCACCATTATCTATGCCTATTGTGTTTGTCTATCACCATTATCTATGCCTATTGTGTTTGTCTATCACCATTATCTATGCCTATTGTGTTTGTCTATCACCATTATCTATGCCTATTGTGTTTGTCTATCACCATTTTCTATGCCTATTGTGTTTGTCTATCACCATTATCTTATTTGTTTTCTTTTTTGTGCTTTCCGTTCTCGTTTTCTCCTTAATGTTTTTTTTTTATTTTTTTGGTTAAATTGTGTTTTTTTTTTACTTTATTTATATATACCGGTATATATTTTTTAGTTATCGTGTTATGCTCTCTTTCTATTTTGTTTTATTATTTAATTTCTCTTCGCCGTTTCTCTCTCTCTCTCTCTCTCTCTCTCTCTCTCTCTCTCTCTCTCTCTCTCTCTCTCTCTCTCTCTCTCTCTCTCTCTTACTGTCAAAACCTCAAATTGCGAATATAGACATATCTTACGTACTATTAAATAATAAACGAGGAACTAAAATAACACTAGCTTTATTATACAGACCCCCCAGCTCAATCAGTGCAAACTGACAGTGAAATTTATGAACAAATTGCAGAAATAACTAACATTCAAGATACCGTAATTCTTGGCGATGTCAACTTACCCGTGACTAAATGGAGCGATATTCTTACTTCACACTCTGGACACGACCTCTATGCTAACTTGCAAGAGAGTTCACTTTTTCAATTTGTACAATCTCCGACCCGTGGTAATAATGTGCTTGACCTTGTACTCGCAACAAAAGAAGAATTAATAGAGAATTTGAATGTTGGTGATGAATTCAGTAACAGCGACCATCGTACGATAACTTTCACTTTAAAGTTTACTAGTAACAAATCAAATAGCAGCATTGAGAAAGTCCCTAATTTCAAGAAAGCAAATTTTCATAAACTTAAATCAAAGCTTAAAGAAACTGACTGGAGCTTTCTGACTAACAATAACGACATACATACATCTTGGGAGTGTTTCACAACCACTTACCTTAAGGCAGTGCAAGACTGCATACCATCGAAAATACGGCGTCCAGGCCATAATGATAAGCCCATATGGTGGAATAAAGATATTTCAGACTGTCTGCTTGCTAAAAAATTTGCTAATGATAGATTAAAATCCTCACAAAATGACGAAGAACGGGTGAAATTTGTAGAGCTACGACGCAAAGCCAAAAAGTTAATTAAGCAAAGTAAAAAGACCCTGGAGTTACATGTTGCGAATCAAAGTAAAACAAACCCCAAAGAATTCTATAGTTATATCAGAAAGAAAAAAAGTAGTTACTTCAACTGTTGGACCGTTAGTCGATGAAAATGGAGAATACACCAAAGACGAAGTACAAATGAGTAATGCCCTCAATACCTTCTTTGCATCAGTTTTTACAACCGAAGACCTCAGTGATATCCCTACACCATCGCCGATTCAGATTGATAATTCAGATGTTCTAAGCAATATCACCGTTACAGAGAGAGAAGTATTGAATTGTTTAGATCAACTCAAGGTAAATAAAACGCCTGGACCTGATACAATCTCGCCTAGAGTTCTAAAGGAAGCTAAGGATGAGCTCTCCAAACCACTGACATTGCTATTCAATGAATCCTTGCAGTCTGGGACTATGCCTGATCAGTGGAAGCTAGCCAACGTAACACCGATATTCAAAAAAGGCAGCAAATCCCTACCCAGTAACTATCGTCCAATTAGCTTAACCTCAATTGTATGTAAAATGCTAGAAACGGTCATAAGAGACAGACTCGTAAATCACTTAGAGGCAAATAACTTACTTAAAGATACGCAACACGGCTTTCGTAAAAAACGTTCCTGTTTAACAAACCTCTTAGACTTCTTCCACGATATCCTCAACCTCTACGATGAGAGTAAAGCTGTAGATATTATATACCTTGATTTTCAAAAGGCCTTTGACAAAGTTCCCCACAAACGTTTACTCTAAAACTAAAAGCGCATGGAATACAAGACGGTGTGTTGAAATGGATAGAAAATTGGCTCAGCGACAGAAAGCAAAGAGTAGTCATAAACGGTAAAGCATCTAAATGGACCAATGTAAGTAGCGGGGTACCCCAGGGATCGGTACTAGGACCAATTCTCTTTCTAATTTACATCAACGACATATATGAGGGTCTCACCTGTACAATCTCAAAATTTGCTGACGATACAAAAATTGCAAATAGCGTACTCTCAAAAGAACAAGTTGACGATATGCAACACAATCTAGATAAATTGTCATGTTGGGCCCAAATTTGGCAAATGAGTTTCAATGCGGATAAATGTAAAGTACTACATATCGGATACCTAAATGAGAAAGCAAACTATTCGATGAATGGCACTCAGCTTAAGAATGTAAACAGAGAAACCGATCTGGGAGTAACAATATCGAGTAACCTAAAACCGAGTCAACTATGTTAAGAAGGCAAACAAAATAATTGTCTTTATAGGCAGGTCATTTGAGCATAAATCCAAAGAAGTTATCCTAACCCTTTACAATTCCTTAGTCCGCCCTCTTCTGGAATACTGCGTTCAATCCTGGTGCCCTTATTACCAAAAAGATATAAACAAGCTAGAACGAGTTCAACGTAGAGTTACCAAAATGATACCTAGCCTAAAGAACAAACCATACGAAGAGCGTCTTAGAGAATTAAATCTATTTCCTTTAACCCAGCGCAGATTAAGAGGTGACTTAATTCAAGTGTTCAAAATCATCAAAGGCATCAACAATATGAACTGTAGTAAGTACTTCACTATCGACCAATCTAATTACACGCGGGGAAACGGTTGCAAAATTATTGGTAAATCTTTTAACTCACACGAATCTAAGAATTTCTTCTTCAATCGAGTTGTCAACTTGTGGAATGGGCTTCCCCGAGACGAGACGTTATAGACTGCAGCACCGTTGATTCATTTAAACTCCGCCTAGACAAATATCTCGCGTCAAACCCGCGACTGACTGCGTTTGTAAATGAATAACTTTATTTTATCCCCCCCTCAGTTACTAACCCATCTGTCCCCTACTAACTTCCTAATCCTGCCACGGACATTAGTTCCAGGGCAGTAGTTCCCTTTCCAATGTTCCCTTACCCACTCTAAACCACTGTTTGGACACTTGATCCTCAGTGTTTTGGAGGACAAGCAGCCTAGAAGGGTCACTAGACCTGTTGTTGCTTGATTTCATTTGTACTCCTTTGTACTCTCTCTCTTTCAACCTAATTTTAGCAAGACAACGGCATATTTGGCCCTGAAATTTATCGCAATTTTTATGGGACGGTTCTACCCGTTAAATAAAAATATATTTCCCCCAAATTTTATGCTTAACACAAATCTCACATTATTACTTGCCTACTATTGTAAAATATATTGTTGATATATATATATATATATATATATATATATATATATATATATATATATATATATATATATGTGTGATCAGGCCCAATCCCCACTTTTCCTATTTTTACTGTTTATTTTCTATTTAATTATATTTAATTATACACAGTATATACTGTATATATTGTTTGCAGGGCGCTAATTAATTATATTTAGCCCCATTTTGTTGTCAATATTAAGACTTTTCGTGTCATTTAGGTGATGATTTTTTCCTAGCGAGCAATAGCGAGCCTGCAATTTATTAGGAATCGGCCTTCGGCCGGGGCACAAATTTATCTCAAGGGGTGTTTGTGGGTATTTTCTTAAGCTTGATGGAGGTCTAGGGAGGAAACTAAAAAAAATAAAAATTAGATAGGCAAGTAAATAAATAAATAAATAAATAAATAAATAAATCTCCCCTTAATACTATAGAGTGAAGTAAATAATCAAAGTATTAAAGTTGCATACATATGATGAAAGAGTAGAGGCTATGGATAAATATATAGTGTGGACCTAAGATAAAGAGTAGAGGCTATGGATAAATATATAGTGTGGACCTAAGATAAAGAGTAGAGGCTATGGATAAATATATAGTGTGGACCTAAGATAAAGAGTAGAGGCTATGGATAAATATATAGTGTGGACCTAAGATAAAAAGTAGAGGCTATGGATAAATATATAGTGTGGACCTAAGATAAAGAGTAGAGGCTATGGATAAATATATAGTGTGGACCTAAGATAAAGAGTAGAGGCTATGGATAAATATATAGTGTGGACCTAAGATAAAGAGTAGAGGCTATGGATAAATATATAGTGTGGACCTAAGATAAAGAGTAGAGGCTATGGATAAATATATAGTGTGGACCTAAGATAAAGAGTAGAGGCTATGGATAAATATATAGTGTGGACCTAAGATAAAGAGTAGAGGCTATGGATAAATATATAGTGTGGACCTAAGATAAAGAGTAGAGGCTATGGATAAATATATAGTGTGGACCTAAGATAAAGAGTAGAGGCTATGGATAAATATATAGTGTGGACCTAAGATAAAGAGTAGAGGCTATGGATAAATATATAGTGTGGACCTAAGATAAAGAGTAGAGGCTATGGATAAATATATAGTGTGGACCTAAGATAAAGAGTAGAGGCTATGGATAAATATATAGTGTGGACCTAAGATAAAGAGTAGAGGCTATGGATAAATATATAGTGTGGACCTAAGATAAAGAGTAGAGGCTATGGATAAATATATAGTGTGGACCTAAGATAAAGAGTAGAGGCTATGGATAAATATATAGTGTGGACCTAAGATAAAGAGTAGAGGCTATGGATAAATATATAGTGTGGACCTAAGATAAAGAGTAGAGGCTATGGATAAATATATAGTGTGGACCTAAGATAAAGAGTAGAGGCTATGGATAAATATATAGTGTGGACCTAAGATAAAGAGTAGAGGCTATGGATAAATATATAGTGTGGACCTAAGATAAAGAGTAGAGGCTATGGATAAATATATAGTGTGGACCTAAGATAAAGAGTAGAGGCTATGGATAAATATATAGTGTGGACCTAAGATAAAGAGTAGAGGCTATGGATAAATATATAGTGTGGACCTAAGATAAAGAGTAGAGGCTATGGATAAATATATAGTGTGGACCTAAGATAAAGAGTAGAGGCTATGGATAAATATATAGTGTGGACCTAAGATAAAGAGTAGAGGCTATGGATAAATATATAGTGTGGACCTAAGATAAAGAGTAGAGGCTATGGATAAATATATAGTGTGGACCTAAGATAAAGAGTAGAGGCTATGGATAAATATATAGTGTGGACCTAAGATAAAGAGTAGAGGCTATGGATAAATATATAGTGTGGACCTAAGATAAAGAGTAGAGGCTATGGATAAATATATAGTGTGGACCTAAGATAAAGAGTAGAGGCTATGGATAAATATATAGTGTGGACCTAAGATAAAGAGTAGAGGCTATGGATAAATATATAGTGTGGACCTAAGATAAAGAGTAGAGGCTATGGATAAATATATAGTGTGGACCTAAGATAAAGAGTAGAGGCTATGGATAATATATAGTGTGGACCTAAGATAAGAGTAAGGCTGGATATATATAGTGTGGACCTAAGATAAAGAGTAGAGGCTAGGATAAATATAGTGTGGACCTAAGATAAAGAGTAGAGGCTATGGATAAATATATAGTGTGGACCTAAGATAAGAGTAGAGGATTGGATAATATATAGTGTGGGACCTATTGATAATAATTTGGTTGGCCCTTGGGTGGGTCGTGTG
>JBAKBP010021761.1:0-40077 GCA_037953745.1 Lithodes maja | reverse complement strand
GGTCTAGTGGAGGGGAGGTGGACAAGTGGGTGGTTGGGGTGCAGTATTTGGAGGTTACCACACACACACACACACACAGAGACAGAAAGGAGAGGGCGCAATAGCAGATGGATGAGAGAGAGAGAGAGAGAGAGAGAGAGAGAGAGAGAGAGAGAGAGAGAGAGAGGAGAGAGAAAGGAAACAACCGCTACTTGCCAACCAGATTATTTTGATTACGCTCTCAAAAAATATTAAAAGAGAGAGAGAGAGAGAGAGAGAGAGAGAGAGAGAGAGAGAGAGAGAGAGAGAGAGAGAGAGAGAGAGAGAGAGAGAGAGAGAGAGCATATTGGGTAGATAGAAGCAGCATGGTGGGTGGAGGAGGTGGAGTGTGTGTGTGTGTTAGGCAGGTACACAGGTGTGGTGGACAAGTGGAGTACTCGGACATTTTTCGTGATTATTGGATCTGAAGGTCAAGTTTTGTGCAGGTTGCAGTCCTCACACAGTTCAACAATTGACCACTTGCGAGTTTCAGGCTATAAGGAAGTTGGAGCCGTGAACATCGATATTAAACAAGAAATGCAAGAATAATGTAGGTTTCTGATGGATAAATGGTATGTTGAATTGGGTTTTATGTATTTATAAATGTACTACGACCGTATTTTAGCTGATAATTCTGCTAAATATCGAGTCTACGGCTCCAACTTCCTTATAGAACGAAACTCGCAAGTCGGCAATTCAGCAAATGTCCGGTCATTTCATTGCCTCATGCTCTTGGTCAGATGAAGCATTTTGAATTTTTTTCAAGCTGATGGTAAATTGAATCCTTTAGCATCTGAATTCTGTTGGAAAACTATGTTACCGCATGTCTCTGCGTCATAGTATTGCTAAGTTTTCATAATTAGCAACATATTTCGCTATCATGGTAACAGCATAGTAATCAAGATGGACAGATGGCAATTTACCATCAGCTGGGAAAAAACAGACTAAAGCATATTCATCCCTGGGAGGCCAAAGACACGCTTCTGGAGCACATGTATTATTATTATTATTATTATTATTATTATAACGAGATTGTGCTTAACTTGTATAGAACTACTAAACTTTGTAAATCGAAATGATACATAAAATCGTATCTTCTTGACAGCTGGTATACCTTATAAAACTTTCGTTGTGATTTAGAAGTACTTTATATAACAAAATCGCGCATTGGCCTCGATAATAGGAGACTTTTAATAGGTTAAATGTAGTAATATTCAATAATTACGTTATTTGTAGAGCTCTATTTAAATAAATTGCACCACAGTGTTTCCCTTATTGAAATCTATCAGAAACATAAAATTACTAATATTACTCCCAATAAAATATTTGGCTTTATACTTCTGGTCAAAAAGTCTAGGCTACATCACATACGCGAACAGGACTGCTGTCGACGGCCAGTGAAACGCTCAAAACGAAATTGACCCCATTTCATTATTTATTGATAGAATCTCTTGAATTTTGGATATGTAATGGTAAACCATAGAGCAATAAGGAATATGTTAATTTTTTCACTTCAAAATGCAGAAGAAAAATACAATAGTAATAGTTATTATAAAACGGATATATCCATATAGAACTCTCTCTTTTCGTAATCATAATTATCTAAGGCTAGCTGTTGCCAATGGTGATAATATCTTCAGAACAATTATGTATTACATACAATAGGTCATACTATGTGACATTCATCACATTAAAATACCAATTTTATTTACAATTGATGATTTATTGAAGACACTATAAACACTTTAGTACGGGATAAACACATGATGGTGCGTAAAATGGCTGTCAAATTAACTCGGCTGAATATGTATGTATTCGGACATTGCTATCATTGCTATATTACATACATACATACATACTATCATACATACACACATACATACATACATAGATACACACATACATACGTACATACACACACACATACATACACATACATACACACATACATACATACATACACACAGACATACATACACATATACATACACACATACATACATACATACACACATACATACATACATCCGCACATACATACATACACACATACATTCATACACACATACATACATACACAGCCCGTAGCCTAGTAGGTAGCGCTCTCGTCTCACACACGAGGGATCGGGGGTTCAATCCCCCGGCCGGGCGGAGACAAATTGGGCTTGTCTCCTTTCATGTGTTAGCCTCAGTTCACCTAGCTGTAAATAGGTACCTGGAATAAGTGGACGACGTTGTGACGTCCCATCTGGGGTTGGCAAAAATGGTACAAGGCGAGATGGGTATCATATGGTTCACCTAAGCTACTGGTCAACCTAAGCCTTCGGGTGAGACTGGTACCGTAGTGAGAATGGTACCATACAGATTAACCCTAAGCCTTCGTTTCCAGATGTCGCCAATTGGCTAAAATACAGACTACACACACATCCACAGCCATTCCAACGATACATAAACACTTAACATGCATTTCACGCAATACATTCCCAGTTAAGGAGGCGCGATAATAATGAGCTTAGCTCGCATTGCGTGGATTCCCCTTGACGAAACAAGCAAGTGAATAACACATACATACATACTGTTACGACTGGGGTTCAAATATATCAGGGCTCTTATTCATTGGACTAGTAATGGCATAAATGTTACAACGGAAAGCGCTAGCTCCAACCTCTGAAGTATATTCCCAGTGAACAAAGAACACAAATACTCTACAGAGTTCTAATGCAATAATAGGCTATCAAACTCTCAATAAATGTGCGTCTACTCTAGGCTTAATGTTATGTGAAAACAGCCTATTACTACCTATAACCGAAGGTGCTTGGTTATGGTATACAAAGTAAGGTGGTAAGAGAAGTTACAGCTTACGTTACTTTAATCAATAAATGTCAGGCACTCCTGCATGAAAGAAAGTGCACTAAAGTCCTTCAACACTAACAAGGAATCTTCTTTAAATGTTAGATGTTATAAAGATGCTCGTATCGGAAATGGAACCAAAAAGGCAGGCAGGGGAGCAATGCTCGTGCAGGCTATGCACACAAAAAGGCAGAATATATAATGCCGTCGGAGCCAAGAATATCCTAAACACTACAACACTAATATTAATCGCCACAATGCAGTATTCCTATCAACAAAAAGAGCCTAAGTCGTTTGTGTCTCAATACATCAAACTAGGCTGCGAAATGCTTGTGTAATCATAAATGGGTATGCATAAAAAGAGTAATTAGGTTAATATACTTAATGTCTACTATGATTGATAAAGTCTAGCTAGAGTCAATGATACGAGATACTGGTGCGCATGGCATGCTGCATAGCCTAGTGCAAATCTCAAGTCTGTGCGTCAAATATTACGTTATAATGAAGGGTAGCTCTCTTGAGAAACCTTAATACCGAAGTATTAAGCGTTCTCCTGGCGTACCTCAAAGACAAACAATCGAGACTAGAACAGTGCAGAATGGTATAGGCAAAAAGCCCTCATTCGTGCATGCTCTACTCTCAATGGCACACAGACTAGAATTTACTCAATCAACTCCAGTTCTCAGGTATGTCGTGCCGCTTTTAACTAAAGCCAGCACTCATAGGAAACAATACCTATTATATCAGACTCCTAGTCTAGCATTATCTAATCCAGCAGAACATTAATAACTAAAGGAAGCAGCAATATGAAAGCCAACCAATGCTTCGTGATCCACTTATCTTAACAACTAACATACACAGGCTATATCAGACCTTAACACACAATACAACTGGCCAGCATGAAGCTGATTTTGCAGAGTTAACCAGAGGGGATATAATGTTAATAGAAAGGTGGTGAAAGATATGGAAAATGAGAGAGATAGGCAGAGGAAAAGATTCTCAGGTGTGGAGCGGGGATAGATAGCAAGGGACAAAAAAGATGGGTGTGTTCTAGAAACCAGATCGGAGGGAGAGAGTGGCGAGGAACCAGTATATATACTCGCACTAGCTCGAGCCGCGTGGGAAAACAGCGGTTACGAGTCAACTGACCACTAACAAAGCTCACAGCTTGGTAAGGACCTCCCTCCACCAACCCCCGCGAGGCAGCCAGCCGTGACGTCATCGAGCGGGACAAAAAAACACTGCGCGCCCCCTCTCACTCTGTTCTACTCCCTCTCTCTCTCCCAGATTCTATCATTACTAGTTAATGACAAAACATATACTTTACAATTAAATATATAAAGCCTTGACATGGGCGAAAACAAAGAGCCTTTCTGGACTGCCCATGACACGAGCTTTCATATGAAATAAAGCACACTCTAATACATAAACTGTAGCCCCATCCACTGCCCTGGCGATCCTAGCGAGTCACTGTAGGACAAGCCATGCGGTTCTAACGGAGTGATCAACGTCACACCCCCCCCAAGATTTTTCTCAGAGGCCCCAAGGCTCACAAAAATCTGATGGTTAGAACCCATGCTATATCTCCACTTCCCATCACCCAGCGGCAGTAAAATATCTGGCACAGTTCTTCAACAAAATTTTTTTTTTTGTTTTTAAATTATAACCCTCCCAACACAATAGGTTAAATTATATGTAGTTATGCTCCTCAAGAGCGAGCTTCTCTAGCCCAGCCTTCTGAGAGGAGTGCAACTCAGAATTACTGCTATAACATACTGAAAAAAATTCAACTATCAAAGAAAGTTTTTATTTGATTTTTATGTTTTTAATTTGTTTATTTCGGCTGCACTATAGGGGCAAGCCTAGTTTTTTCTTCTATACCAAACGCTCAACTCCTGCTTTACGACCCAATACGCTGGGCTACAACCGCGAGCCAACAAGCACCAAGCGCAAAATACTATTCAAACTAAAGCAGGAGGCTACCCGTGTGTCAATCTACCCAGGATCATATACCCTTGAACGACCATCTGCAACCACGTTGTCACAACCGGCAATATGGCGTATGTCCAGGTTATATACCAATAACCTTAGTGACCACCTGGTCAGCCTCATATTCCGATTGTGAAACTGGTCCAAGAACTTGAGAGGGTGATGATCTGGGTAAACTACAACGACCGGACCATAGGCTGGAACACAGACTTCGAAATGCCTCAGAGCAAGTACAACCGCCAGCAGCTCCTCCTCGACAACAGAGCAGCTCCCCTGGGCCGAATTGTACTTCTCCGAGCAGAAACTAACAGGATGCTCCAGCCCATCATCGTCCTTTTCCACAAGGACGGCACCAGCCCCCACACCACTAGCCTCCGTTGCTAGTTGGAAAGGTAGGCTAAAGTCAGGGGCCCTGAGGATCGGGTGAGTGCACAACAGGTGTTTTACTTCTCTAAACACCTTCTCACACTCAGGCGCTCAATTGAACTTCTTATCCTTCCAGTTATCCTCCACCTGAGCTTGACTGTCCCGTTCTCCTTATCCACCTTGACTGCTAAACGTCATCACAGGCACAGTGAGAGGCTCAGGGGGGTGCCTCCCATACTCCTTCATGGGATTAACATGACATAACTGATTGCGCTTCCGTCTGTCTGGAGTGGCTACCAAGTAAGCCAGGTCCGATAGCTCCTCCACCACCCTATAAGGACCAGTGTACTTCGCGGATAAGGGGTGACCTACAAGGGGCAGTAGAGTCAACACCTCATGACCCACGTGAAACTCCCTGAGTTCAACCTTGAGGTCGTACCTGTCCTTCCTGAGGGCCTGAGAGCTAGTCAAATTACGGCCAGCCAACTCCAGACTGCGCAACATCCGTTCTCGACTGTTGAGGACACACTTGAGCATAGAACAAGGTTTTTCTGCGCCCTCCCATACTTCTTCAACCATATGGAGAGGCCCTCTGACACGGTGTCCAAAGACGAGCTCATTAGGGCTGAATCCCAAACTTTCCCCAGGTACCTCCCGTGCAGCAAACAAAACAACATGAATCTCCTGCGGGTAACCATACCGGGAAAAATACACTAGCAAGCCTCGGACCACCGTCTTCGCTGGCCCATTTCTCATAGGGTACGCGTCAGGGTACCTCGTTGCTACATCTCTCGACTGTGCAACACTGTCCTCCTTCAACTCGACAGCACCGGTACCACATTCAAGAACCTCCGGGTCTTCCAATTGCAACTTACGAATGTCCGAAGGAGCAAGCCTATCCAAGTGTTTGCGAAACAACTCATGCCCCCCTCCTACATTAAGTTTGGCCTCCCGTTGCTCTCTCTCTGCGTACCGTTGTTGTCTCATCGTCTTTTTAAGCCCATCCACTGCCTTCTCAGGAACAGTTAATGGGTCTTCTCTAGACTCGAAATGTGGTCCTAATAATGAGTCCCCGAGAATGTCCGCTGATACTAAACTCTCAACCGCATCAACTTTGAACCCCTTCTCGGTACCCTTCCTCCGCTGATCTAAAGATTGTTGACCAGAATGTGACTCCCATGATGCAGGATCTCCGGTGACAACACACGCCATAGGCTGCACCGGACACTTCTCAACCCACTCCTGCTCCTCCTTACTCACGTCGGCCAGCTTCTCGGCAACGACCAAGAGTGGAGCCTCAGAAGTAGGTCCCGCAAAGTCGTTGCCGAGAAGGAGGTCGACGCCCCCAACAGGCAACTTCTCCACAATTCCCACATCCAGGTCACGAGTCACACCACCAACTTCCACCTTCATTCTCACAAGCGGGTATGACCTTGTCGCATTAACTCCCTGAACCACAACCACCCGCGCCGTATTGACAGGTTTACCAGTGAAATTTCTCAACAGTGTTTGCGATGCCCCAGTGTCACGCAAAATTCTCACCTCATGTCTTCCACCCCCCCACTCCACACAACCGAGTCCCCTGTGGTCACTAAAGGCATCACGGACAGGGAATAAGCCTTCCGGATCCTTCTGCACTGGCAGTGTATTTACCTCGGAAGAAATGCCTCTAACAAACTCCGATGTCCTCTTGAACACTCCAATGCCGTGAGCAAAAGACACGGCTGCCGGAGGAGGTCGACTAGGGCACTCATTTGCCTTATGACCCTCCTGGTGGCAACTAAAACACATAAATTTCGGTTTCGGCTTATACTGTGATGTAAAAGGTCCCTGACTTTTCACATACGGTGTGGTGTAAGGTTTGGATTCAGTTTTAGTTTCATGGCTCTTCTGTTTAAATGTGTCATTGTTCCGGGGAGGGGGAGGATAACGGTCCTTAGCACTTACATCGTACTTCTGTGAGGACCCGCAACCCCGAATCAACGACAGCCGTCGATCAGCCATTTCTGCTGCTTCGACTAGAGTTCTTGGGTTTTTCTCCTTCAAGTTCAAAGTTAGATCACCGCCCGTACTCTTAAAGAACTGCTCCAACATCATTAACTGCTTAATTTCATCAAATGTTGTGACCTTCTCAGATCGGAGCCAGTTCCCCATAGCATTGGACAAGTCCCGGGCGTGTTCCAAAAAGGTGCTATCTCTTCCCTTAGTTACACCCCGGAACTTCAAACGGTACGTTTCTGGTTGCAATTCGTAAGCTCTCAGGACAGCCTCCTTGAGATCCTCATACACAATACATGACTCCAAAGGTAACGCATCGTAGGCTTTAAGACCCTTGCCTATTAATCTAGAGGATACAAGTGCTGCCCATTTATTCTCTGGCCACTGGTGTTCCTGGCACTTCTTCTCAAAGCGTGTGAAAAATTCTGTTACACCACTCTCATCAAACACCGGAACCAGTTTCAATAAGTGCGAGAGAGATTGATCATGAGCACGGTTACCAGCCCCAAGTCGCTGTCCCGTTGTCTCTACTCGCGACTTCTCTACGTCCATGTCGGCACAGTACCTAGTCGACTCAGCTTGGATTTTTGCTTGACTGATAGTTTTTCTCTCTTCTATCTTGGCTAATTCTAATTCCTGCTGAAGCTGAAGCTCACATGCCCTTTGTTGCTGTTTAATCTTAGCTAATTCGAGCTGATATAATAATTCTGGGGTTAACCCTGGAGGAGGTGAAGGTGCTACAATGTTTGAAATTACCGGTGGTCCCCCCAGGGGCAACCCACCCTGCCAGTCACCACCCAACTGCGGAAGCGTACCCGGGGTCGGCAAACTACTGGGATGGCTGGGAGTCGAGTGTAGGGGAAGCATGGCCGAAGGGCTCTGAGCACTCAACCCATCTCGCTCACCAGTCACCCTGCCCAGTACACACGTTATCAAGTTATCCTTGGTCATGCTGCTAGTACCCGCATGACCGATAGCTGTGGCCAGGCATTGAAGACCGTACCGATTCACACCCACCAACCGCTCGGCAGTAACAGGCCATTGCAAAAATATCCTAGCATCCTCCTCACAGTTCACCCGATTAACCATTTCATCATGCTGCTGTTCCTCCGTTTCGACATGACGTACTGTGTCTCCATTCTCCTCTGATCCGGTATAAGACATGATGCTCACAAAAATTTCTCACCACAATATTCAGAAAAGAAGCACCCCAAACTCTTATACCTCAATATACACACAAAAATTCTCGGAAATACTCAAGGGCTATACTATGTTGCAAAATTTTTTTATTCTTGCTGATCCCCGCAAAATATTCTCCAAAACAACAAATGTTCCCTGCTAATAAATGTAGGTTCACCAAATCCTAGGTAAGGTCGCCATTTGTTACGACTGGGGTTCAAATATATCAGGGCTCTTATTCATTGGACTAGTAATGGCATAAATGTTACAACGGAAAGCGCTAGCTCCAACCTCTGAAGTATATTCCCAGTGAACAAAGAACACAAATACTCTACAGAGTTCTATATGCAATAATAGGCTATCAAACTCTCAATAAATGTGCGTCTACTCTAGGCTTAATGTTATGTGAAAACAGCCTATTACTACCTATAACCGAAGGTGCTTGGTATGGTATACAAAGTAAGGTGGTAAGAGAAGTTACAGCTTACGTTACTTTAATCAATAAATGTCAGGCACTCCTGCATGAAAGAAAGTGCACTAAAGTCCTTCAACACTAACAAGGAATCTTCTTTAAATGTTAGATGTTATAAAGATGCTCGTATCGGAAATGGAACCCAAAAAGGCAGGCAGGGGAGCAATGCTCGTGCAGGCTATGCACACAAAAAGGCAGAATATATAATGCCGTCGGAGCCAAGAATATCCTAAACACTACAACACTAATAATAATCGCCACAATGCAGTATTCCTATCAACAAAAAGAGCCTAAGTCGTTTGTGTCTCAATACATCAAACTAGGCTGCGAAATGCTTGTGTAATCATAAATGGGTATGCATAAAAAGAGTAATTAGGTTAATATACTTAATGTCTACTATGATTGATAAAGTCTAGCTAGAGTCAATGATACAAGATACTGGTGCGCATGGCATGCTGCATAGCCTAGTGCAAATCTCAAGTCTGTGCGTCAAATATTACGTTATAATGAAGGGTAGCTCTCTTGAGAAACCTTAATACCGAAGTATTAAGCGTTCTCCTGGCGTACCTCAAAGACAAACAATCGAGACTAGAACAGTGCAGAATGGTATAGGCAAAAAGCCCTCATTCGTGCATGCTCTACTCTCAATGGCACACAGACTAGAATTTACTCAATCAACTCCAGTTCTCAGGTATGTCGTGCCGCTTTTAACTAAAGCCAGCACTCATAGGAAACAATACCTATCATATCAGACTCCTAGTCTAGCATTATCTAATCCAGCAGAACATTAATAACTAAAGGAAGCAGCAATATGAAAGCCAACCAATGCTTCGTGATCCACTTATCTTAACAACTAACATACACAGGCTATATCAGACCTTAACACACAATACAACTGGCCAGCATGAAGCTGATTTTGCAGAGTTAACCAGAGGGGATATAATGTTAATAGAAAGGTGGTGAAAGATATGGAAAATGAGAGAGATAGGCAGAGGAAAAGATTCTCAGGTGCGGAGCGGGGATAGATAGCAAGGGACAAAAAAGATGGGTGTGTTCTAGAAACCAGATCTGAGGGAGAGAGTGGCGAGGAACCAGTATATATACTCGCACTAGCTCGAGCCGCGTGGGAAAACAGCGGTTGGTTACGAGTCAACTGACCACTAACAAAGCTCACAGCTTGGTAAGGACCTCCCTCCACCAACCCCCGCGAGGCAGCCAGCCGTGACGTCATCGAGCGGGACAAAAAAACACTGCGCGCCCCCTCTCACTCTGTTCTACTCCCTCTCTCTCTCCCAGATCCTATCATTACTAGTTAATGACAAAACATATACTTTACAATTAAATATATAAAGCCTTGACATGGGCGAAAACAAAGAGCCTTTCTGGACTGCCCATGACACGAGCTTTCATATGAAATAAAGCACACTCTAATACATAAACTGTAGCCCCATCCACTGCCCTGGCGATCCTAGCGAGTCACTGTAGGACAAGCCATGCGGTTCTAACGGAGTGATCAACGTCACAATACACACATTCATACACACATACATACATACAAACATACATACATCAAACAAATAATAATAGTGGGAGGGAGGGATGGACGTAGTGGGAGGGATATAGTGGGAGAGATGGAGGGATGTAGTGGGAGGGAGGGATGGACGTAGTGGGAGGGATATAGTGGGAGAGATGGAGGGATGTAGTGGGAGGGAGAGAGGGATGTAGTGGGAGGGAGGGATGGAGGTAGTGGGAGGGATATAGTGGGAGAGATGGAGGGATGTAGTGGGAGGGAGAGAGGGATGTAGTGGGTGGGAGGGATTTAGTGGGAGGGAGGGAGGGATGGATGTAGTGGGAGGGAGAGAGGGATGTAGTGGGAGGGAGAGAGGGATTTGGTGGGAGGGAGGGATTTAGTGGGAGGGAGGGAGGGATGTAGTGGGAGGGAGAGAGGGATGTAGTGGGAGGGAGGGATTTAGTGGGAGGGAGGGAGGGATGTAGTGGGATGGAGAGAGGGATGTAGTGGGAGGGAGAGAGAGATTTAGTGGGAGGGAGGGAGGGATTTAGTGAGAGGGAGGGATGTATGTAGTGGGAGGGAGGGATGGATGTAGTGGGAGGGATGGATGTATGTAGTGGGAGGGATGTATGTAGTGGGAAAGATGTATGAAGTGGGAAGGAGGGATATACGTAGTGTGAGGGAGGGATGGGTGTAGTGGGAGGGATGCATGTAGTCGGAGGGATGTATGTAGTGGGAGGGAGGGATGTAGTGTGAGGGAGGGATGAATGTAGTGGGAGGGATGAATGTAGTGGGAGGAATGTATGTAGTGGGAGGGATGTATGTAGTGGGAGGGAGGGATGTAGTGTGAGGGAGGTATGTAGTGGGAGGGATCTATGTAGTGGGAGGGATGTATGTAGTGGGAGGGAGGTATGTAGTGTGAGGGAGGGATGGGTGTAGTGGGAGGGAGGTATGTAGTGGGAGGGAGGTATGTAGTGGGAGGGATCTATGTAGTGGGAGGGAGGTATGTAGTGGGAGGGATGTATGTAGTGGGAGGGAGGTATGTAGTGGGAGGGAGGTATGTAGTGGGAGGGATGTATGTAGTGGGAGGGAGGTATGTAGTGGGAGGGAGGTATGTAGTGGGAGGGACGTATGTAGTGGGAGGGATGTATGTAGTGGGAGGGATCTATGTAGTGGGAGGGAGGTATGTAGTGGGAGGGATGTATGTAGTGGGAGGGAGGTATGTAGTGGGAGGGATGTATGTAGAGGGAGGGAGGTATATAGTGGGAGGGATCTATGTAGTGGGAGGGGTGTATGTAGTGGGAGGGATCTATGTAGTGGGAGAGATGTATGTAGTGGGAGGGAGGTAAGTAGTGGGAGGGATGTATGTTGTGGGAGGGAGGTATGTAGTGGGAGGGAGGTAAGTAGTGGGAGGGATTTATGTAGTGGGAGGGATGTATGTAGTGGGAGGGAGGTATGTAGTGGGAGGGATCTATGTAGTGGGAGGGATGTATGGAGGGGAAGGAAGGTATGTAGTGGGAGGGATGTATATAGTGGGAGGGATGTATGTAGTGGGAAGGATCTATGTATTGGGAGGGAGGTATGTAGTGGGAGGGATCTATGTAGATGGAGGGATGTATGTAGTGGGAGGGAGGTATGTAGTGGGAGGGAGGTATGTAGTGGGAGGGATCTATGTAGTGGGAGGGATGTATATGTAGTGGGAGGGAGGTATGTAGTGGGAGGGATGTATATGTAGTGGGAGGGAGGTGTGTAGTGGGAGGGATCTATGTAGTGGGAGGGATCTATGTAGTGGGAGGGATCTATGTAGTGGGATGGAGGTATGTAGTGGGAGGGAGGTATGTATGTAGTGGGAGGGAAGTATGTAGTGGGAGGGAGGTACGTAGTGGGAGGGATGTATGTGGTGGGAGGGATGTATGTAGTGGGAGGAAGGTATGTAGTGGGAGGGATGTACGTAGTGGGAAGGAGGTATGTAGTGGGAGGGATGAATGTAGTGGGAGGGATGTACGTAGTGGGAGGGAGGTATGTAGTGGGAGGGAGGTATGTAGTGGGAGGGATCTATGTAGTGGGAGGGAGGTATGTAGTGGGAGGGATGTATGTAGTTAGAGGGATGTATGTAGTGGTAGGGATGTATGTAGTGGGAGGGAGGTATGTAGTGGAAGGGATGTATGTAGTGTGAAGGATCTGTGTAGTGAGAGGGAGTTATGTAGTGGGAGGGATGTATGTAGTGGGAGGGGTTTATGTAGTGGGAGGGAGGTATGTAGTGGGAGGGAGGTATGTAGTGGGAGGGAGGTATGTAGTGGGAGGGATATATGTAGTGGGAGAGAGGTATGTAGTGGGAGAGAGGTATGAAGTGGGAGGGAGGTATGTAGTGGGAGGGATGTACGTAGTGGAAGGCAGGTATGCAGTGGGAGGGACGTATGTAGTGGGAGGGATGTATGTAGTGGGAAGGATCTATGTAGTGGGAGGGAGGTACGTAGTGGGAGGGAGGTATGCAGTGGGAGGGAGGTATGTAGTGGGAAGGATCTATGTAGTGGGAAGGATCTATGTAGTGGGAGGGATCTATGTAGTGGTGGTATGTAGTGGGAGGGAGGTGTGTAGTGGGAGGGATTTATGCAGTGGGAGGGAGGGATGTAGTGGGAGGGAGGAATGTATGTAGTGGGAGGGAGGAATGTATGTAGTGGGAGGGATGTATGTAGTGGGAGGGATCTATGTAGTGGGAGGGAGGAATATGTAGTGGGAGGGATCTATGTAGTGGGAGGGAGGTATGTAGTGGGAGGGATCTATGTAGTAGGAGGGATATATGTAGTGGGAGGGAGGTATGTAGTGGGAGGGATGTATGTAGTGGGAGGGAGGTATGTAGAGGGAGGGAGGTATGTTGTGGGAGGGATGTATGTAGTGGGAGGGATGTATGTAGTGGGAGGGATGTATGTAGTGGGAGGGAAGTATGTAGTGGGAGGGAGGTATGTAATAGGAGGGAGGTATGTAGTGGGAGGGAGGTATGTAGGGGGATGAAGGTATGTAGTGGGAGGGATGTATGTAGTGGGAGGATTCTATGTAGTGGGAGGGAGGTATGTAGTGGGAGGGATGTATGTAGTGGGAGGGAGGTTTGTAGTGGGAGGGAGGAATGTATGTAGTGGGAGGGATGTATGTAGTGGGAGGGAGGTACGTAGTGGGACGGTTGTATGTAGTGGGAGGGAGGTATGTAGTGGGAGGGAGGTATGTAGTGGGAGGGATGAATGTAGTGGGAGGGAGGTATGTAGTGGGAGGGATGTATGTAGAGGGAGGGAGGCATGTAGTGGGAGGGATCTATGTAGTGGGAGGGATGTATGTAGTGGGAGGGAGGTAAGTAGTGGGAGGGATGTATGTAGTGGGAGGGAGGTAAGTAGTGGGAGGGATGTATGTAGTGGGAGGGATGTATGTAGTGGGAGGGATGTATGGAGTGGGAGGAAGGTATGTAGTGGGAGGGATGCATGTAGTGGGAGGTATGTATGTAGTGGGAGGGATGTATGTAGTGGGAGGGAGGTAAGTAGTGGGAGGGATGTATGTAGTGGGAGGGATGTATGTAGTGGGAGGGAGGTATGTAGTGGGAGGGATGTATGGAGTGGGAGGAAGGTATGTAGTGGGAGGGATGTATATAGTGGGAGGGAGGTATGTAGTGGGAGGGATGTATGTAGTAGGAGGGAGGTATGTAGTGGGATGTATCTATGTAGTAGGAGGGATCTATGTAGTGGGAGGGAGGTATGTAGTGGAAGGGAGGTATGTAGTGGGAGGGAGGTATGTAGTGGAGGGAGGTATGTAGTGGGAGGGAGGAATGTATGTAGTGGGAGGGATCTATGTAGTGGGAGGGAGGTATGTAGTGGGAGGGAGGTATGTAGTGGGAGGGAGGAATGTATGTAGTGGGAGGGATGTATGTAGTGGGTGGGAGGTACGTAGTGGGAGGGATGTATGTAGTTGGAGGGATGTATGTAGTGGGAGGGAGGTATGTAGTGGGAGGGATGTATGTAGTGGGAGGGAGGTATGTAGTGGGATGGATGTATGTAGTGGGAGGGAGGTATGTAGTGGGAGGGATCTATGTAGTGGGAGAGATCTATGTAGAGGGTGGGAGGTATGTAGTGGGTGGGAGGTATGTAGTGGGAGGATGTATGTAGTTGGAGGGATGTATGTAGTGGTAGGGATGTATGTAGTGGGAGGGAGGTGTAGTGGGAGGGATGTATGTAGTGGGAGGGCGGTATGTAGTGGGAGGGATGTATGTAGTGGGAGGGATGTATGTAGTGGGAGGGATGTATGTAGTGGGGAGGGAGGAATGTAGTGGGAGGGATCTATGTAGTGGGAGGGGGTATGTAGTGGGGGGAGGTATGTAGTGGGAGGGAGGTACGTAGTGGGAGGGAGGTACTTGCAGTGGGAGGGAGGTATGTGGTGGGACGGTCTATGTAGTCGGGAAGGATCTATGTAGTGTGGGAGGGATCTATGTAGTGGTGGTATGTAGTGGGAGGGAGGTATGTAGTGGGAGGTATGTAGTGGGAGGGAGGAATGTATGTAGTGGGGGGGATGTATGTAGTGGGAGGGAGGTACGTAGTGGGAGGGATCTATGTAGTGGGAGGGAGGTATATGTAGTGGGAGGGAGGTATATGTAGTGGGAGGGATATATGTAGTGGGAGGGATATATGTAGTGGGAGGGAGGTATGTAATGGGAGGGATCTATGTAGTGGGAGGGATGTATGTAGTGGGAGGGATGTATGTAGTGGGAGGGAGGTATGTAGTGGGAGGGAGGTATGTAGTGGGAGGGAGGTATGTAATGGGAGGGAGGTGTGTTGTGGGAGGGAGGTATGTATGTTGTGGGAGGGATGTATGTAGTGGGAGGGAGGTATAATAGTGGGAGGGAGGTATGTAGTGGGAGGGAGGTATGCAGTGGGAGGGATTTATATAGTGGGAGGGAGGTATGTAGTGGGAGGGATGTATGTAGCGGGAGGGAGGTATGTAGTGGGAGGGAGGGATGTATGTAGTGAGAGGCAGGGATGTATGTAGTGGGAGGGATGGATGTATGTAGTGGGAGGGATGTATGTAGTGGGAGGGAGGTATGTATGTAGTGGGAGGGAGGTATGTAGTACGAGGGATGGATGTATGTAGTGGGAGGGATGGATGTATGTAGTGGGAGGGATGGATGTATGTAGTGGGAGGGATGGATGTATGTAGTGGGAGGGATGTATGTAGTGGGAGGGAGGTTTGTATCTAGTGGGAGGGAGGTATGTAGTGGGAGGGAGGGATGTATGTAGTGGGAGGGATGGATGTATGTAGTGGGAGGGATATATGTAGTGGGAGGGAGGTTTGTATGTAGTGGGAGGGAGGTATGTATGTAGTGGGAGGTAGGTATGTATGTAGTGGGAGGGAGGTATGTAGTGGGAGGGAAGGATGGATGTAGTTTGAGGGAGGGATGGATGGATGTAGTGAGAGGGAAGGAGGGAGGGAGGGAGGGAAGTGGTGGGAGAGTGAGCGATGGCTGTAGTGGGAGGGGCTTATATTGATGCATGCTGGTTTTACACATCAGTAGCAACTCTGACACATATTTACAGTTTAGACAACACTTTTAACACATCATGGACATTTATACACAAGTTACGATCTTAGAACTGTTTCTGCACCAATAAGAACATGATAAGCACAAGTTCGATACAGTTTGTACACCCATTATAATTATTATTATTATCATTATTATTATTATTATTATTATTATTATCATCATTATTATTATCATTATTATCATTATTATCATTATTATTATTATTATTATTATTATCATTATTATTATTATCATTATTATTATCATTATCATTATTATTATCATTATTATTATTATCATTATTATCATTATTATTATTATCATTATTATTATTATTATCATTATTATTATCATTATTATCATTATTATCATTATTATTATTATTATTATTATCAGATACTACATGTGATCCCCAGCCGTTGGGAAACTATATACCCCGAATGGTCTCAGTGAGGGGCACACATAGCCAGGAAGGGTCTCAGTGAGGGGCACAAATAGCCAGGAAGGGTCTCAGTGAGGGGCACACATAGCCAGGAAGGGTCTCAGTGGGGGGCACACATAGCCAGGAAGGGTCTCAGTGATGGGCACACATAGCCAGGAAGGGTCTCAGTGAGGGGCACAAATAGCCAGGAATGGTCTCAGTGAGGGGCACACATAGCCAGGAAGGGTCTCAGTGGGGGGCACACATAGCCAGGAAGGGTCTCAGTGATGGGCACACATAGCCAGGAAGGGTCTCAGTGAGGGGTACACATAGCCAGGAAGGGTCTCAGTGATGGGCACACATAGCCAGGAAGGGTCTCAGTGAGGGGCACACATAGCCAGGAAGGGTCTCAGTGAGGGGTACACATAGCCAGGAAGGGTCTCAGTGGGGGCACAATAGCCAGGAAGGGTCTCAGTGAGGGGTACACATAGCCAGGAAGGGTCTCAGTGGGGGTCACACATAGCCAGGCAGGGTCTCAGTGGGGGGCACACATAGCCAGGAAGGGTCTCAGTGAGGGGCACACATAGCCAGGAAGGGTCTCAGTGAGGGGCACACATAGCCAGGAAGGGTCTCAGTGAGGGGCACAATAGCCAGGAAGGGTCTCAGTGAGGGGCACACATAGCCAGGAAGGGTCTCAGTGAGGGGCACAATAGCCAGGAAGGGTCTCAGTGGGGGGCACAATAGCCAGGAAGGGTCTCAGTGAGGGGTACACATAGCCAGGAAGGGTCTCAGTGGGGGGCACACATAGCCAGGAAGGGTCTCAGTGAGGGGTACACATAGCCAGGAAGGGTCTCAGTGAGGGGTACACATAGCCAGGAAGGGTCTCAGTGAGGGGTACACATAGCCAGGAAGGGTCTCAGTGAGGGGCACACATAGCCAGGAAGGGTCTCAGTGAGGGGCACACATAGCCAGGAAGGGTCTCAGTGAGGGGTACACATAGCCAGGAAGGGTCTCAGTGAGGGGCACACATAGCCAGGAAGGGTCTCAGTGAGGGGCACAATAGCCAGGAAGGGTCTCAGTGAGGGGCACACATAGCCAGGAAGGGTCTCAGTGAGGGGCACAATAGCCAGGAAGGGTCTCAGTGGGGGGCACAATAGCCAGGAAGGGTCTCAGTGGGGGGCACACATAGCCAGGAAGGGTCTCAGTGGGGGGCACAATAGCCAGGAAGGGTCTCAGTGAGGGGCACAATAGCCAGGAAGGGTCTCAGTGAGGGGCACACATAGCCAGGAAGGGTCTCAATGAGGGGCACAATAGCCAGGAAGGGTCTCAGTGAGGGGCACACATAGCCAGGAAGGGTCTCAGTGAGGGGCACACATAGCCAGGAAGGGTCTCAGTGGGGGCACACATAGCCAGGAAGGGTCTCAGTGAGGGGCACAATAGCCAGGAAGGGTCTCAGTGAGGGGCACAATAGCCAGGAAGGGTCTCAGTGAGGGGCACAATAGCCAGGAAGGGTCTCAGTGAGGGGCACAATAGCCAGGAAGGGTCTCAGTGCGGGGCACAATAGCCAGGAAGGGTCTCAGTGGGGGCACAATAGCCAAGAAGGGTCTCAGTGGGGGCACAATAGCCAGGAAGGGTCTCAGTGGGGGGCACAATAGCCAGGAAGGGTCTCAGTGGGGGCACAATATCCAGGAAGGGTCTCATTGGAGGGCACAATAGCCAGGAAGGGTCTCAGTGGGGGGCACAATAGCCAGGAAGGGTCTCAGTGAGGGGCACAATAGCCAGGAAGGGTCTCAGTGAGGGGCACAATAGCCAGGAAGGGTCTCAATGGGGGCACAATAGCCAGGAAGGGTCTCAGTGGGGGGCACAATAGCCAGGAAGCGTCTCAGTGAGGGGCACAATAGCCAGGAAGGGTCTCAGTGAGGGGCAAAATAGCCAGGAAGGGTCTCAGTGAGGGGCACAATAGCCAGGAAGGGTCTCAGTGGGGGGCACAATAGCCAGGAAGGGTCTCAGTGGGGGGCACAATAGCCAGGAAGGGTCTCAGTGGGGGGCACAATAGCCAGGAAGGGTCTCAGTGGGGGGCACAATAGCCAGGAAGGGTCTCAGTGGGGGGCACAATAGCCAGGAAGGGTCTCAGTGGGGGGCACAATAGCCAGGAAGGGTGTCAGTGGGGGGCACAATAGCCAGGAAGGGTCTCAGTGAGGGGCACAATAGCCAGGAAGGTATAACTAGCTAACTAAAAAGGCGTTAACCCTCGTCTTGAAAACCAGAGAGCTCTCCTCATTCACTACTTCATTAGGGAGAGTATTCCAGAATGTTGTGATTGATGGGATAAAACATCTTGAATATTGTGACGTGTTACAATGAACATGAGCAAAGGCCTGATTATTTAACTTTAAGGAATATCTAGTCACACGAACAGGCCGAAAAGGTGGTGGAATTTTAGAATGTAATGGATGATCAGCAATAAGAAATATCTTATGAAATAGAGTCAAAGACACAACAAGGCGACATGTAGTTAGTAGAGATTCCTTACAGCTAATATGCCGACATTACTTAAGTCGCGAGCCGTGGCATAGTCAGTAGAGCGTCGGCTGCTGATCAAAGGGTCAGTGGATCGAATCTTCACTGTCAAAATGTTATTGGTAGATGTCAAGCCCGGGCAACTTGACCTAGCAATTTGTGACAAACGCCTAATCTTCATGGCGACCCCTTCTCGGGAATTGCGGCGTCTAGAAGAAAAAAAAAAAAAAAAAAAAAAAAAAAAAAAATCTTGTATCTCCTGCTGATCCCATGATAGCCTAAAGTCTTCTGTGGATAATGATACAACATAATTATCATCTCTCATCATTGATATGTCATCAATTATGAGCAGTCTCAGTTTTGATAACCGGGAGCGTACTGTTTAGAATTTATTAGAACTAAGTGATCAATATCCTTTGTGTCTGTTCAGAGAGAGAGAGAGAGAGAGAGAGAGAGAGAGAGAGAGAGAGAGAGAGAGAGATCTACATATATTTACATAAATACACTGACCACATAGACCTTACGATCCCAGCGTAGTGGTCAGGACTTAATTCTAGTAAAGATAGCTAACCCGTGAGTAAGGGAAAGTGGAAGGAAAGGATAACAAAGAGGAGAGAGAGAGAGAGAGAGAGAGAGGTTGGGATATGTGGAGTGTGTGATGGTGTGGTGGAGGAGGGGTGGGCTGTAGCAGGCAGACACAGAGAGAGAGAGTAGGGTGAGGTGGGTGGTAGGTGAGGGTGTGGTGGGGTGGAGGGGTGGAAGGTGGAGGGGTGGAGGGTGTGGTGGAGTGGAAGGTGGAGGGTGGAGTAGCAGACGGATGAGAGAGAGAGAGGTTGGGATATGTGGAGTGTGTGTTGGTGTGGTGGAGGAAGGGTGGGCTGTTATGTAGCAGGCAGACAGAGAGAGAAAGAGAGAGAGTAGGGTGAGGTGGGTGGTAGGTGAGGGTGTGGTGGGGTGAAGGGGTGAAAGGTGGAGGGTGTGGTGGGGTGGAAGGTGGAGGGTGGAGTAGCAGATGGATGAGAGAGAGAAAGAGAGAGAGAGGTTGGGATATGTGGAGTGTGTGTTGGAGGAAGGGTGGGCTGTTATGTAGCAGGCAGACAGAGAGAGAGAGAGAGAGAGTAGGGTGAGGTGGGTGGTAGGTGAGGGTGGGGTGGGGTGGAGGGTGGAGTAGCAGATGGATGAGAGAGAGAGAGAGAGGGAGAGAGAGTGGTGTTGGGTGGGCAGGTAAGGGTGTGGTGGTGGTGGCAGTGGCAGGAAGGGAGGAAGGGGCGTCCGGGCGGGGCGGGGTGCAGCAGACCACGCCCACCCCGAGCAGCCCAGGAGAGGAGCGATCAATGTAGAGCATCAGTATGTGGCGGGACGGGGGATGGGGTGGGGGGGGAAGGAAAGGGAGAGAAGGGGAGGAAAGAGAGAGAGGGGGAAGAGGGAGAGAGAGGGGAGAAGGGGGAGGAAAGGGAGAGATAGGGGAAGGGGAGGAAACGGAGAGAGAGGGGAGAGGGAATGGATGCAGAGGGGGAGAAGGGAGGGGGAGGGAAGGAATGAGAGAGAGGTGGAGGGGAGGGAGGGGAGAGAGAGGGTAGGGGAGGAGAGGGAGAGTGGGAGGAAATGGAAAGAGGGGAGAAGGGAGGAAATGGAGAGAGGGGAGAAGGGAGGAAAGGGAGAGAGAGGGGAGAGAGGGAGGAGGGGGAGGTGGAGGGGAGAGAGTGGAGAGAGAGTGAGAGAAGGGAGGAAATGGAAAGAGAGGGGAGAAGGGAGAGAGAGGGGAGAAGGGGAGGAAATGGAGAGAGATGGGAGAGAGGGAGGAGGGGGAGGTGGAGGGGAAGGAGTGGAGAGGGGGAGGAGAGGGAGAGAGGGGAAGGAGAGGGGAGAGGGGAAGGAGAGGGAGAGAGGGGAGAGGGGGAGAGAGGGGAGAAGGGAGGAAATGGAGAGAGAGGGGAGAAGGGAGGAAAGGGAGAGAGAGGGGAGAAAGGGAGAAGGGGGAGGTGGAGGGGAGGGAGTGGAGAGAGTGAGAGTGAGGTTAGAGAAATGGAGGGAGAGAGAGAAAACTGAAGGGAATTTGAAATATGGATGGTAAAGCAATACGCAGAGAGAGAGAGAGAGAGAGAGAGAGAGAGAGAGAGAGAGAGAGAGAGAGAGAGAGAGACAGGAAACAACCGCTACTTGCCAACCAGATTTGATTACGCTCTCTCTCTAAAAAAAAAAAAAAAAAAAAAAAAAAAAAAAAAAAAAGGAGAAAGAAAATGAGCTAACAGAAAAATCTGCCTGTCCGATGTTCTAAGCCAATATCACACATGAGAGCTTTTATAGTCAACATTCGATAATCAACATTTTTCTGGCAAATTTTGTTTGAATATTTTGCATTGGTATTGGAAACTAGATTGATGGTAGATGGATTTAGGTCACCGAAACAGTTGAAATGTATGTTATCCCCATAAGCTGCCAGACCAGTGTTGAGGATAAATGTTGAGGGGAAAAGTGCTCGTGTGATACCGGCTTAACGTAAATAGGTACATGCACGATTAGTAATTCTGATGCATTTTAAAGCCTCGAAAACTATAAAAATTAACCACTTGCGAGTTTCAGGCTATAAGGAAGTTGGAGCCGTGGACATAATAATAATGTAGGTTCCATAGGGATTGGGCCCATACGGGATTGGGCCCATACGGAATTGGGCCCAGACGGGATTGGGCCCAGACGGGATTTTGCCCAGACGGAATTGGGCCCAGACGGGATTGGAGCCGAACCTAACCTAACCTAACCTATCCCGTGGGCCCAATCCCGTATGGGCCCAATCCCGTATGGGCCCAATCCCGTATGGGCCCAATCCCGTATGGGCCCAATCCCGTATGGGCCCAATCCCGTATGGGCCCAATCCCGTATGGGCCCAATCCCGTATGGGCCCAATTCCGTGGCCACCTAATACTGTATAGGTTCCTGATGGCTAAAGAGTATGTTGAATTGGATAGTATATATTTAAAGTGAATAAATATAATCCAATTCAACATACTCTTTAGTAGTTCGATGGCTACAACTCCAACTTCCCTATAGAACGGAACTCGCAAGTGGTTAATTCCCCCTGAGACAGCTTGGAAAATACGTGTACCAGCATTAACCCTCTGAGGACCGATGACGCGCTTCGTTTTTGTTTCCTGGCTGTTAATAGACGATTTTATTCAGAATAGGAAGAGTGTATGGAAGTCCGAGAGTTGATTGAGATGGTAGTTTCATTACCACAGGTACTCCTTAAGGGGAGATTGCCACTTGAGGGATTTTTTTCTTTACCCCTTTCTCCCTCATGTTTAGCCCCATTGCTTTTGAGATTTTAAGATGTTCGCCCCATTAGTTTGGCGATTTTAAGAACTTTCACCCCATTTATGTCACTTTTAAGACCTTTCGTCCCATTTAGGTGTCGATTTTTTCCTGGCGAGCGATAGCGAGCCTTTAATTTAAGAGGAACCGGCCTTCGGCCGGGACATTTTTCTACCGAAAAATGTACAAATTTATCTTAAAAGGGGGTCATGGGGGTGTAATTTCAAGCTTGATGGAAGTCTAGGAAACACACTAAAAACCTCCCCTTAAGGTGGCAGTACTTGATTTTTGGTCTATATATTTATTAATATATTTTTGAGTTTCCTGGCGTGACCTCCATCAAGCTTAGAAAAACACCCCCTTGACCCCATTTCAGGATATATTTGTACATTTTTCGGTAGAAAAATGTCCCGGCCGAAGGCAGATTTCTTCTAAAATTAGAGGCTCGCTTTCGCTCGCCAGGAAAATATCGACACCTAAAGGTCACGAAAGGTCTACATATTGACAAACAAAAATGAGGCGAAAGGTCTCAAAATCGCCAAACTAACGGAAGGAACGTCTTAAAACTTCAACACGAATATGCTAAACATGAGGGAGAAGGGGGTCCAGAAAAAGCGAGTCCTACCCCCTTAAGTTGTGTAATATCGTCTAAGGATAGCCATAATACACGGTCAAAACGCGTCGTAATCCTCATGGGGTTAACCCCTTCTGTACAAAGGAGTACAAAGGAAATAAAGCAACAACAGATCTAGTGACCCTTCTAGGTTGCTTGTCCTCCAAAACACTGAGGATCAAGTGTCCAGAGTGGGTAAGGGAACATTGGAAAGGGAATTACTGCCCTGGAACTAATATCCGTGGCAGGATTAGGAAGTTAGTAGGGGACAGATGGGTTAGTAACTGAGGGGGGGATAACATAAAGTTATTCATTTACAAACGCAGTCAGTCGCGGGTTTGATGCGAGATATTTGTCTAGGCGGAGTTTAAATGAATCAACGGTGACGTCCTTCTAGCTCTATTCTGGCAGCTGTTAGACGATTTTATTCAGTTTCAAAAGAGCCTCCAGCTATGAAAAGGCTTGGAACTATCTCACTTAACCATTTTTATCACCACAGATCCTGCTTAAACTGCACAAAATCCTCTAATCATAGTATAGGTAGAAGACAATTAAAAATATGTCGTAATCCTCAAAGGGTTAATAATCGTCACTGTAAGGTCGCGCTAATAAGTCAATACCCAGCTGTCATTACGTTTGGCTTGCTCTGTGCTGTATTAATGTCTGTCAGATGTTGAATAGGGTGGGTAAATGTAGGAACATGTTTGTTTATTCCCAGCTGTCATTACGTTTGGCTTGCTCTGTGCTGTATTAATGTCTGTCAGATGTTAAATAGGGTGGGTAAATGTAGGAACATGTTTGTATGTTCCCAGCTGTCATTACGTTTGGCTTGCTCTGTGCTGTATTAATGTCTGTCAGATGTTAAATAGGGTGGGTAAATGTAGGAACATGTGTGTATGTTCCCAGCTGTCATTACGTTTGCCTTGCTCTGTGCTGTATTAATGTCTGTCAGATGTTAAATAGGGTGGGTAAATGTAGGAACATGTTTGTATATTCCCAGCTGTCATTACGTTTGGCTTGCTCTGTGCTGTATTAATGTCTGTCAGATGTTAAATAGGGTGGGTAAATGTAGGAACATGTTTGTATGTTCCCAGCTGTCATTACGTTTGGCTTGCTCTGTGCTGTATTAATGTCTGTCAGATGTTAAATAGGGTGGGTAAATGTAGGAACATGTTTGTATGTTCCCAGCTGTCATTACGTTTGCCTTGCTCTGTGCTGTATTAATGTCTGTCAGATGTTAAATAGGGTGGGTAAATGTAGGAACATGTTTGTATATTCCCAGCTGTCATTACGTTTGGCTTGCTCTGTGCTGTATTAATGTCTGTCAGATGTTGAATAGGGTGGGTAAATGTAGGAACATGTTTGTATATTCCCAGCTGCCATTACGTTTGGCTTGCTCTGTGCTGTATTAATGTCTGTCAGATGTTGAATAGGGTGGATAAGTGCAGGAACATGTTTGTATATTCTCAGCTGTCATTACGTTTGGCTTGGTCTGTGCTCTATTAATGTTTGTCAGATGTTGAACAGGGTGGGTAAGTGTAGGAACATGTTTATATATTCCCAGCTGTCATTACGTTTGGCTTGCTCTGTGTTGTATTAATGTCTGTCAGATGTTGAATAGGGTGGGTAAGTGCAGGAACATGTTTGTATATTCCCAGCTGTCATTACGTTTGGCTTGGTCTGTGCTCTATTAATGTCTGTCAGATGTTGAACAGGGTGGGTAAGTGTAGGAACATGTTTATATATTCCCAGCTGTCATTACGTTTGGCTTGCTCTGTGCTGTATTCATGTCTGTCAGATGTTGAATAGGGTGGGTAAATGTAGGAACATGTTTGTTTATTCCCAGCTGTCATTACGTTTGGCTTGCTCTGTGCTGTATTAATGTCTGTCAGATGTTGAACAGGGTTGGTTAATGTAGGAACATGTTTGTTTATTCCCAGCTGTCATTACGTTTGGCTTGCTCTGTGCTGTATTAATGTCTGTCAGATGTTGAATAGGGTGGGTACTGGGTAAGTGTAGGAACATGTTTGTATATTTCACTCGATATGAATAAATGAAGCTTAGATATTGCTGATACCAATTATTTATCAAAACATACTTGGTGCCGAAACATCACTTATTAGGCCGACTGTACCTTGTTTTACAGGAAACGTAAACAGAGGAAACTTCTTGTGTAAACGAAAACAACAGAGGTGCGACGCTTAAAAAACGCAATCCAATCTGTTAGGCCAATAAAGGTAGTTGCCAGCCCACTCTGTACAAAAGCCGACAGATGTACCAATTTTATACCGAGACCAGCATGGATATAGCTGTGTGTGTGTGTGTGTGTGTGTGTGTGTGTGTGTGATTTTTTTCTTTTTCAATCGGCCCCATTCCAAATCGGCCACAATCAGAAGGAGAAGTCTCCCAACCTAACCTTACTCAATTTTACCTAAATAAACCTAATCTAACCAAACTGTTCATAATCTAACCTAACCTAGCCCAACGTAAAATAAACGTAACCTAACCAAGCCTAGCATAACCTAACCTAGTTTACCCTAGAATGCATTTTTCTATCGAACAATGTACACATTTAGCCTACTATAAAAAAATAAAATAAACAAATATGCTGGCTCGCTACCGCTCGCCAGGAAAAACTCGACACCTGGATGGGGATAAACGTCTTAAACAGTAGGGTGAATGGGGCCGAATGGATACAACCCCGAAAGAGAGGGAGAAAGAGAGCAAAGAAACGAGGTGGGCCACCTTAACTTCTTGTAACTTCCACAAGATTGAAAGCCATCGAGCTGACATTTTTATCGTTTGAGAAGAGTAGACCATGAAATAGATGTGGACATTTACAGACCGTTTGCTCTTGCCCCTTTTGAGGTACACAAAGGTAAGGGATCAAGATTACAGTGAAGATCGCTGGCGTAAGTGAAGAAGATTGTAAGCTAATGAAGTGCTCCTCCTCACATGATTTCATATGTCCAGAAATATATATGTATATGGTGGTGGTAGGGGGGGGGGAAGGGTTGGTGGTGTTGTTGGTGGTGGGTTGTGTTGATGGGTGGTGGTGGAAGGTTGATGGTGTTGTTGTTGTTGTTGGTGGTGTTGATAGTGAATATATAACATAGTAGTGGTGGTGGAGATATACAGTAGGTAGGTGAGGGAGGAAGGACAGGACAAACATGAAATGATGGAGGTGAAGGTAAAATATAATATTGCCTGCGGTGGTGGTGAAAAATATTAATTGTTGTGGCACTCATAATGACAATTAAAAAAAAATATATATCAGTCTCCTTATTTCTACTTATACTAACTGTACTTAACATATTTTCTATACTATCACTATATACCATATTGACTTCTGGAATCTGTGCCAAATTTTCATTAGTGAAAACGGAAAGAAACTGACTATTTAATGTACTGCACATTTCTAAATCATTTTCTGTTATTTCTCCTATTGAAGTTTTTAGGGGGCCTATTACATCTCTAACTTTAGATTTATATAGTTGGTAAAAAGCTTTAGGGTTATTTTTTGAGTCACTGGCTATCCTTATTTCATAATTTCTTTTTGCTTTCCTGATTTCCTTTTTGACCTGTCTTGATAGAGTCTGATAGTATATACATGTATGTAGATGATTTTCGCCTTTCTTTATTTTTCTATATATTCCTTTCTTTTTTCCTATAAGATCTATTAGCTTATTAGTCATCCATTTTGGTTGGTTCTGCGGCGATCTAAATTTTCTTTTAGGGATATATTTATTTTGAGCATTGTGGAGTGAAGCAATAAACTGGTTATATGTAGGTGGCAAGTTTAACTCTGGCATATCCTGACTTAATTGCTTAACAATAGGGTCCACCCTTAAGTCTCTTCTTAGCCCACCATAATCGGCTTTTCTGAAATCTGGGATAAGTGTCGTATTCTCTTTAGCATTCCCTGTCCATTGTATATTAAAATAAATAGATTTATGATCGCTATTTCATAGGTGGTCACCAATTTCTACATCATTTATCATATGTTCATTGTTACTGAAAACTAAATCAAGAATATTAATACCTCTAGTTGGCGTATCTATGAATTGAAATAAAAAACTATCTTGTACAACCTCAATAAACTCTACTGAATCGGAGTCGCCTATTTGGTGCTGCCAATCAATGTTCGGAACATTAAAATCCCCCATAATGCACACATTGCTAAACCTTGATGCTATTTTAATTTCCTCCCATAACGATGTTCCGCCATTTCTACTCATATTAGGCGGTCTATATATAACTCCAATAACTATGGTCTCACTACCTTCGTTAACCTCTACCCAAACACTTTCATTATCATTATTTAGTCTAATACCTGATTTAATACAGCATTTTAATGTACTCCTGACAAACACTGCTATACCCCCGCCCCTCCTACTTGTTCGGTCATATTTAAACAAACTATATCCTGGAATATCAAATTCTGCTAAAAAATGCCTAGATTCTGTATTAATCCACGTTTCAGTTACCATTATTATTCATCACCATTACTATGATCATCATCACTACTACAATTACAATCATCACTACTACTCTCACCATCATCACTACTACTGTCACCATTGTCACTACCATCTTAATCACTATCATCATTGATACTACAACTATCAACCATCATTACTACTATCATCACCAACATCTTACAATCATCATTACTACTGTTAACATCATCACTACTACTATAACGATCATCATTACTACTGTCACAAGTATTACTCATATGTATCCTACTATCACCATCATCACAACTATTGTCATCATCACTACAACTTTCACCATCATCACTAATACTCACACCATCATCACTACTGTCATCATTATCACTACAACTATCATCATTACTTGTCACCATCATCACTACTACTAATACTGTCACCATCATATCTACTACTGTCATCATCATCAATACAACTACAACCATCATCACTACTATTATCACCATCATCATTACCATCACCATCAATCCCACTATTACTTCCATCACTTCTAATGCTAACTGAACTAATTTAACCTAGCAAATACGTAGCGAGATGTTTTCGCCCCCAGAACGCATTCATTGCTTGGGGGGTAGGAGGGGGAGTCCCGGGGGGGGGGGGGGGGGGTAAAACCATATTTTGGACCTAAAATCATAACTATTGCATAAATTCAAAAAATATTTTTTGACTGACGTTCGCATTCACGCAAGAAATGTTTGTGTGAAATTTGGTGAAAATCCGTCCAACGGTCTAAGAGGAGTTCCGAGACAGACGGACGACGACGACAGATTTTTTTTTTTTGTGTGGTACCCACTATACGGGGGGGGGGGGGGGGGGGGGCGATACCAAACTCTGCTTACGCAGAGTTGATGAATACATACATACATACATACATTGCTTATGGTAGTCCGATGATGACGTTCCCTTCCTGCAAAGCAGGAAGGGAAAACCTGCACATAGAAGAGTTTAGTGCCGAGGGAGGTGCGCAGTTCCAACTTCACTATCTTGGTATTGAACAGGGATTGCTGATGGCAAGGGGGTGACCCAAGACGACCAGCTCCTGCTCAATACTGCAGGGGACTGCCGAGATTCCAGTTTGTCGGAAACCGCCAAGACGTGACCCCAACGTCTGCTTTTCTCTCAGGGTGTGCTCCCCTAGCCTTTGTCTTACTAGACTAAACCACAAGGCAGTGGGTGTGTGCGGTTGTTGGTAGATGACATTGTGACAAGGATGCATATCATACCTCTGGGGGCCACCGCATGCCCCGAGATCCCCTATTGATTTAGCCTGGGGTCGCAAGACACCCAGTTACCGTGTGTGGCCCCGGGGAGGCACAATAGGAGTCTTGGTGATGGAGAGGCTATGTACTGGCAGAGGGAGACTTACGCACTCGGCTCCCCTTTTCACCACAAGGGTTAGCCAGCGGTAGCAGCTGAAAGCGAGAATTGCATGCAAGCAAGCAGCACCACCAACATGCTACTGCACTAGTCGCATCACATCACTCGTGTGATAACACCTTCCCTACCTCCCCGTCCTCATTCAGACTCCCCTGTTGCCCCCGCCACTGCCCGCTAACCTTTCCTACCTCCCTGTCCTCATTCAGACTCCCCTCCTGCCCTCGCCACTGCCCGCTAACCTTTCCTACCTCCCCGTCCTCATTCAGACTCCCCTCCTGCCCTCGCCACCGCCCGCTAACCTTTCCTACCTCCCCGTCCTCATGCAGACTCCCCTCCCGCCCTCGCCACTGCCCGCTATCTTATACATACATACATACATACATATGAATAAACGCAAGAATACCTGCGTACATGCTAATAAACGTAAGCAGAGAGAGAGAGAGAGAGAGAGAAACCCACACCATTCTCCAGTCAAATAAATACGGATAAGCGGAAAATACGGCTTTCATGACCGTTTACAGAGGCACGCGAGTGGCATTATTATTTTATATTTAACACCTTTTCAAAACGATACATTATAGAAGTCACAATATGTAAACATTCCAATAATCGGCCGCCAAATAATATAGATGTAGTGGAAGATACGGTTCTAGATGTAATTACTAATGAATTCTCCATAACTTTGAAACACGCGCACACAAAGTCAATTAATTTACAAAATATAAAGTACTAAACCGAACACGCCCACAGAAAGTAAAGCCGGTTGTAAAGCGTGATAATGTCCGTATCAAGTTGACTCAAAGTACGTGATACCCCCCCCCCCCCATCCCGTGGTTTATATAGGTACAAAGGAGTACAAAGTACAAAGGAAATCAAGCAACAACAGATCTAGTGACCCTTCTAGGTTGCTTGTCCTCCAAAACACTGAGGATCAAGTGTCCAAACAGTGGTTTAGAGTGGGTAAGGGAACATTGGAAAGGGAATTACTGCCCTGGAACTAATGTCCGTGGCAGGATTAGGAAGTTAGTAGGGGACAGATGGGTTAGTAACTGAGGAGGGGATAAAATAAAGTTATTCATTTACAAACGCAGTCAGTCGCGGGTTTGATGCGAGATATTTGTCTAGGCGGAGTTTAAATGAATCAACGGTGATGCAGTCTATAACGTTTCGGGGAAGCCCATTCCACAAGTTGACAACTCGATTGAAGAAGAAATTCTTAGATTCGTGTGAGTTAAAAGATTTACCAATAATTTTGCAACCGTTTCCCCGCGTGTAATTAGATTGGTCGATAGTGAAGTACTTACTACAGTTCATATTGTCGATGCCTTTGATGATTTTGAACACTTGAATTAAGTCGCCTCTTAATCTGCGCCGGGTTAAAGGAAATAGATTTAATTCTCTAAGACGCTCTTCGTATGGTTTGTTCTTTAGGCTAGGTATAATTTTGGTAACTCTACGTTGAACTCGTTCTAGCTTGTTTATATCTTTTTGGTAATAAGGTGTGACGCATGTCGAGTATGAGCATGCTGTACAGAACGCCCAGTCAGGCCCCACTCTCGCTAGGATCGTCAGGGCAGGAACTTTGGCTGTAGTCTGTGTAGAGTTTCCTAACTCAGTTTATGTGAACCGTTGTACTATAAGTATTATCATTATGTATTTTGTTTTCTTCTAAGTCAACGAGTTCTATTTTATATCATTAGATATAAGTATTGTGTGTGGGATTTATATATATATAATGATGCGAAGAGAGAGAGAGTTATGTAACACCGACCAGTGAGCGCGCCACGAGGGGTAGGCCTAATTCCCCCCTCCCTCCCTCCTCAAGCGTGGGAAGTTCTTTGTCGATCCCCGATTGAGAGTATGTGACGTCATGATTGCCGTTATGCTCGCTACGGGGCCGAGTATAAAAAGGGAGGTCCCGCCGCATTTTCCTCAGAACTCATCAGGCAAAGCGACCTCTCATATCCCTTGCAACTATCCATATTCTTCCGACTGATGTGAACTTTCTCTACTCTCTGAACAGCCTACCTTCTTCTCTTCTCGTCCCTGTTTATAACCTCAATGACCCCTTTGGTGCAGATTTAGTCAGCCAAAGTATTATCGCTTGAGTTCTCACGAGATAAGTGCCTGTTAGATAGCCTATTTTTGGAAGGGTTAACTAGAATAGGATTGATTGATGTTTGTTGCACTCGTATATGTATTTCCCTGTGTACTATTATTCATGTTCCTGTTTTCTGCTGGTTTAGGTAATGCTAGACTGGGATAGGGTTCCTCGAGTTGTGATTTCCTATGAGTGCTAGGTTGGTTGAACCAGCACAATTGCAACGGAGACGTGGGAAGCCTAGGGGGTCTTTTTGATTGTGTACCGTGGGAGTTTAGCACTGTGTTGCGAGTGAGGGCTTTTGCCTGTGCCACCCAACACTGTGCTATCTCATTTGCTTGACTTTGAGAGGATCGCCAGGAGAGAACCAGATACTAGTGATCTGGATCTCTCAAGAGAGCATCCCGTCAATTAACGTAATTTGGCCGCACAGTCTTAAGGACCTCGCTAGGCTACGAGCCGCTTGCTCAGCCATTGTTTCCTAACCTTAGATATCCCAGCTAGACTTTGCTCGACCAGCAGATACAGCATAGTATTGAAGCTTCTCCTTATGTATATTATTGTTTAAGCACTATTGATTTCATGTGTGGCACGCTTAGCTACTTCAGAGATTAGTGGCCCACGAGCACAATCTTAGTAGGCTATTGCCAGTGCATTGTCGGAGTACTTCTTCTTAATGTTTGCCATATCCTATTGCTTATTCTTATAATTCTTCTTATGTCAATTTAAAGCCTTTAATTACCAGTGAGTTATTCATTAAATTGCTGTTCAAAATCCGATACTTACTTCTTATGAGTATTCGAGAAGCATCTAACTTATCAGAAGATTCCTTGCTTGATGCTCGAGGACTATTGTTTAACGTAACGTAATAGTGCCGATCCGAAGTAGAGGGTGGAGGACTTCTTAAGTTCTTAGTTCAAGGGTGGATTACTTCGGCTTCGGCCAACACTATTCTTTAGTGTTGTAGTACTTTCTTCTTTGTTTGATTGTTGACCAGACTAGATAACTCCCGTCTTGTTATTAGTCTGTTGTGTGAAACGCTAGTACCAAGTTCTTGTATACCCCGTTATAGCAGATAGAACTCTGGAGGGTAGTGGCGTTTTTTGTTCGGCTGGCAGTACTCTGGGGTTGGGATCGTGTGTTTCCGTTGTGGCAGCGAGCCATACTCGAGTCCTGTGTAAGAGCCCTAGTGTACCCGAGTGCCCGGTCGTAACAAATGGCGACCTTGCTTAGGATTTTGTGAACAGTATAATTTTTTGCAGAGTTGTACAACATTTGTTTGTTGGTACTTTAGCGTACATATTGAAGAATATTTTTTTTTTGTAAGGCAATTAGGAGAGCATTTAAGAGACTCCAGTTAATTTAGTAATTAGTGCTTGCATAAGGGAGTTTAACACTTTTGTCTCGAGAATTTTTTGGTGAACTTCAGTATGTCGGGCCCTAGTACTGACGAGGAGCGAGAGATGCTAAGTGAGGAGGTGCCGTTAGTAACTAGTGAGGAGGATGCTAGACTTTTTGTGAGTAAGCAGTACCACGTGACGGAGGAGAGGCTGACTGGGGTGAATGTTTATGGCTTGCACCTGATAGCCAAGGTTTTGGGTCTATCCAATGTAGGAGGGATGTCCAAGGGGGAGCTGATTTCCTGGGTGTTGCGTGGGCGACATGGGGTTTCGGAGGAGAGGGCGTTTGGGGGGGTTCCTCCCCAGATCCCCTCTCACTCGACTCCCACAGTGCCGTCCACTCAGTTGCCGGAGGTTAGCACTCTCCCACAGAGGGATGAGCATTGGAAGATTGGAGGGCCCTCGGGCGGTGCGTATGGTGGTTCCCCAGTTCTTGCCCCCCCTCCTTCAGTAGTGGCAGCTCCCTCTTCCGGCCTGTCTCCTGAGATGATATTTAAACTCGAGCTTGCTAAAATTGAGATTGAGGCTAGGAAGCAGGAGATGGAGAATGAGTCTAGGAGGTATGCAATCGAGGCTGAGTCTAGGAAGTATGCGATTGAGGCTGAGTCTAGGAAGCAGGAGAATGAGGTTAGGAGGCAAGAGGATGAGACCAGGAGGCATGAGGCTGAGCTTAGGTACGACTCAGAGAAATATTGTGCTCAAATAGATTTAGATAAGACTCGTGCAGAGTCGACAGGGATTCGGATGGGCCGTGAGGGCCAAGTAAGAGAACAGTCCTTGTCTCACTTAGTCAAATTGGTGCCGGCATTTAGTGAAACTGAAGTCACAGAATTTTTTAATCGTTTTGAGAAGAAGTGTAGGGAGCATAATTGGCCTGAAGAGAAGTGGGCAGCTCTAGTCTCCTCAAGACTTACGGGTAAGGGTCTGAAGGCTTATGATGCACTGCCTTTAGAGTCTTGCATTGACTACCCAGTATTGAAGAGAGCTGTCCTACGGGCATACGAGTTGCAACCAGAAACATATCGATTGAAGTTTCGGGGTGTTACGAAGACTAGGGAGGCGACCTTTCTTGAACATGCCCGGGACTTAAAAGATGCACTTGCTAACTGGACACGTTCTGAGAAAGCTGAGACGGCCGAACAGTTGACTGAGCTGTTTCTGCTCGAGCAGTTTTATAAGTGTACTGGTGCAGATATGACTTTAACTATTAAAGAAAAGAACCCTAAAACTCTACAGGAGGCAGCTGAGATGGCTGACCTCCGGCTATCATTAATTCGTGGGTGCGGGTCTGCCCAGCGTAGTGAGGCAGGTAACAAGGGGCGTGACACCCCACCCCCCCGAGTTAGTGATATACATTATGCAAACAAGTACAAGAGCTATGATACCAAGACTGACCACAAGACTAGCACCGTCCCATTTAAGAAGGGGCCGGGCCCTTCCCAGTACCAAGGGAAGCCCAGAGGGGAGTTGGAGTGTTATCTTTGTCATGAAAAGGGGCACTTTGCAAGAGTCTGTCCTAGCAAACCACCTACAGCAGCTGTGTCTTTGGCCTGCAACATTGGTGTGTCTCCGAAGTCTTCTGAGTTTGCCCGGGGCAGTTCGTCAGAGGCTGAGGCACAGCCAATGCAGAAGCACCTGGGAGGCTCGAACCCTGCTCAGGATGTTTTTTGCGACCATAGAGGACGGGGTTGCGTGATGTGGGCGGGGCGCAAGCATGGAGTAGAGGTCTTGCGTGATACAGGTGCTTCCCAGACTCTGATGAACAATTTGACTGGCTACCCTATAAATGCGGCTCGGGTGGTAGTGGTGCAGGGTATTAATGCAACTCGGTCATACCCGCTGGTGCGGTTGGAGTTGGAGGTGGATGGTGTGACACGTGAATTGGATGTCGGGATTGTGGAGAAACTGCCAGTGGAGGGCGTCGACCTTCTTCTCGGCAACGACTTTGCAATGCCCGCTTCTGAGGTTCTACCCTTAGTCGTTGCCGAGAGGCCGGCCGACGTGAGTAGGGAAGAGCAAGAGTGTGTCGAGCGGTGCCAGGCACAACCCATGGCGTGTGCTGTCACCCGAGCTCAGGCAGCTAAAGTGTCACAGCCTAGTCTTCCGACCAGCAGAGGAACGATCAACAGGAGGAGGCTAAAGCTGGAGTTGGTTTTAAGAGTTTTGACTCGGCGGCTCTCCTGGTTGATTCAGTATTAGCACCTATGTTAGAGTCTGGAGAGGCCCCAGGACCTGTCACAGCTAGTGAGGAGGTAGGGCCGGAAGAGACTCGGAGGCAGCAACGTTACACACAGAGAGAAAAAAGGGTTGCTCAGTTTGATATTGGGGAAGGACTTGGGTTGCTTCGGAAGCATCTAGACAGGTTGGTTCCCTCAGATATTTGTAAACTGCAGTTGGAGGATCCGGAAGTTCAGAAGTGTGGTAATGGTGCTGTCGAGATTAAACACGAGGACGGGGAAGCATGTCATGTGCACCTGTTGGAGGAGTTTGTGAGGCAACCACCTGAGCAGCCTACTGTCCCTGCGTTGGTCTGCCGCGGCCAAGGTGGAGAAGGAGAGGGGGGCAGTAGGGCACAGGTGGAGGAGAGTAGGGATTGTCATGTCTCGGCGAAGCAGTGGGCGGGGGACACGAGTCTGGTGGCTGTGGAAGTGCTAGAGCACCTGCCTGAGCAGCAGTGTGCAGCACTCCAGCACCAGCTCGGTTCATACCCCACTGGTCGTGCCGAGCCCCTGAGTCTCACAACTCGGGCGGTGCGAGATGTTCCGCAGGCAGGTCATGTGACTGTTAAAAGACCGTTAGCCTCGTTGTTTCGGTGGTTTAAGGTGGGCGACGAGGCCTTGGCATGGTTGCCAGGTCAGGGTCGACCCATGGCTGCCAAGGGTGGTGGTCAAAAGGAGGACATTGAGCAGATTGGTAAGGTCGGCTGTGGTATCGCAGTGCCCGGTCGTCGCATAGCCTCCCAATGCTGCTCTAGTCTAATGCAACAGCCCTACCATAGACCGACTGTATCTGGCCATGTCGCTGAAAGCGGTGATGCTGCGCAGGCAGATGTCGTCACAAGGAATGCGGGGGTGCGCATGTACGGTATCGGCGGGGAAGCCTTAGCAATAATGAACTGTGGGAGTGACTGCACGGGTGGTACTGATTGTCCCTCTCATGACCTGGCTGTTCTAGGGACGAAGGTGGAGAAGGAGGGAGACTACAGGTTAGAAGCTGCGGTCTCGGCTGGGTTGTGGGAGGGCACAAGGCATGTTGTTCGTGGAGACAGTGCAAGGCAGTTATTTACTAGGCTATGGCAGTACTTTCGCATGTTTGTTGCTTCTCCAGGCCTGAGGTACGGGGTAGAATCCGACATGCAGGCTGGAGATAGTGCAAGGCTCAGTTTAATTCCCTGCCGTATAAATCCTGCTCGACAGCCTATGGTGCAAGCAGAGCTGGATTACGTGTGGACGAAGGATCTGAGGGATAAGGAATGTCGTGAGTGGTCGTTGCGTGTAACTTTGTCCGAGCGCGCTAAAGAGGTATGTGGTTTTGTTGTGGACGGGAGTACCTACCAGTGCAATGTTATGCCCTACGGACTTAAGAATGCACCAGCAACGTGTCAGAGCCTGATGAATGAAAGTGAAAAGGACAATGATGCGCTGGGGCATTTCGAGATCTATGTTCCAGCCTATGGTCCGGTCGGTGTAGTTTACCCAGATCATTACCCTCTCGAGATCTTGGACCAGTTTCACAATCGGAATATGAGGCTGACCAGGTGGTCACTAAGGTTATTGGTATATAACCTGGACATAAGCCATATTGCCGGTTGTGACAACGAGGTTGCATGTGGTCGTTCAGGGGTATATGATCCTGGGTAAATTGACACACGGGTAGCCTCCTGCTTTGGTTTGAGTAGTATTTTGCGCTTGGTGCTTGTTGGCTCGCGGTTGTAGCCCAGCGTATTGGGTCGTAAAGCAGGATTGTTGAGCGTTTGGTATAAAAGAAAATAGGCTGCCCTTATAGTGCAGCCGGAAAAAAACATATTAAAATATAAAAAATCATATAAAAACTCTTTCTTTTTGATGAAGATAATTGTATAAGTTTGTCATAGCCTATAAAGTGTTTGAGTAGTCCACGAACTATCAAACGGCTGAGCTGCTGTAAGCTCGCTCTGGGAGCATGATATTGTGTCTTTTACTATTGTTGGGAGGAGTTATGAAATGTGATTTTTTTTTTATAAGATGTGTTTTAGTGATAAACTCAGCGTTGTTTTAGTGCCATGCGGTCGCTGGGTGTGAGGGGTTTGATGGGGTTCTGTATATCAGATTTTAGCTCAGGGTTGAGCAAGTAAAATCTTGGGGGAGGTGTGACGCATGTCGAGTATGAGCATGCTGTACAGAACGCCCAGTCAGGCCCCACTCTCGCTAGGATCGTCAGGGCAGGAACTTTGGCTGTAGTCTGTGTAGAGTTTCCTAACTCAGTTTATGTGAACCGTTGTACTATAAGTATTATCATTATGTATTTTGTTTTCTTCTAAGTCAACGAGTTCTATTTTATATCATTAGATATAAGTATTGTGTGTGGGATTTATATATATATAATGATGCGAAGAGAGAGAGAGTTATGTAACACCGACCAGTGAGCGCGCCACGAGGGGTAGGCCTAATTCCCCCCTCCCTCCCTCCTCAAGCGTGGGAAGTTCTTTGTCGATCCCCGATTGAGAGAGTATGTGACGTCATGATTGCCGTTATGCTCGCTACGGGGCCGAGTATAAAAAGGGAGGTCCCGCCGCATTTTCCTCAGAACTCATCAGGCAAAGCGACCTCTCATATCCCTTGCAACTATCCATATTCTTCCGACTGATGTGAACTTTCTCTACTCTCTGAACAGCCTACCTTCTTCTCTTCTCGTCCCTGTTTATAACCTCAATGACCCCTTTGGTGCAGATTTAGTCAGCCAAAGTATTATCGCTTGAGTTCTCACGAGATAAGTGCCTGTTAGATAGCCTATTTTTGGAAGGGTTAACTAGAATAGGATTGATTGATGTTTGTTGCACTCGTATATGTATTTCCCTGTGTACTATTATTCATGTTCCTGTTTTCTGCTGGTTTAGGTAATGCTAGACTGGGATAGGGTTCCTCGAGTTGTGATTTCCTATGAGTGCTAGGTTGGTTGAACCAGCACAATTGCAACGGAGACGTGGGAAGCCTAGGGGGTCTTTTTGATTGTGTACCGTGGGAGTTTAGCACTGTGTTGCGAGTGAGGGCTTTTGCCTGTGCCACCCAACACTGTGCTATCTCATTTGCTTGACTTTGAGAGGATCGCCAGGAGAGAACCAGATACTAGTGATCTGGATCTCTCAAGAGAGCATCCCGTCAATTAACGTAATTTGGCCGCACAGTCTTAAGGACCTCGCTAGGCTACGAGCCGCTTGCTCAGCCATTGTTTCCTAACCTTAGATATCCCAGCTAGACTTTGCTCGACCAGCAGATACAGCATAGTATTGAAGCTTCTCCTTATGTATATTATTGTTTAAGCACTATTGATTTCATGTGTGGCACGCTTAGCTACTTCAGAGATTAGTGGCCCACGAGCACAATCTTAGTAGGCTATTGCCAGTGCATTGTCGGAGTACTTCTTCTTAATGTTTGCCATATCCTATTGCTTATTCTTATAATTCTTCTTATGTCAATTTAAAGCCTTTAATTACCAGTGAGTTATTCATTAAATTGCTGTTCAAAATCCGATACTTACTTCTTATGAGTATTCGAGAAGCATCTAACTTATCAGAAGATTCCTTGCTTGATGCTCGAGGACTATTGTTTAACGTAACGTAATAGTGCCGATCCGAAGTAGAGGGTGGAGGACTTCTTAAGTTCTTAGTTCAAGGGTGGATTACTTCGGCTTCGGCCAACACTATTCTTTAGTGTTGTAGTACTTTCTTCTTTGTTTGATTGTTGACCAGACTAGATAACTCCCGTCTTGTTATTAGTCTGTTGTGTGAAACGCTAGTACCAAGTTCTTGTATACCCCGTTATAGCAGATAGAACTCTGGAGGGTAGTGGCGTTTTTTGTTCGGCTGGCAGTACTCTGGGGTTGGGATCGTGTGTTTCCGTTGTGGCAGCGAGCCATACTCGAGTCCTGTGTAAGAGCCCTAGTGTACCCGAGTGCCCGGTCGTAACAAAGGTCACCAGGATTGAACGCAGTATTCCAGAAGAGGGCGGACTAAGGAATTGTAAAGGGTTAGGATAACTTCTTTGGATTTATGCTCAAATGACCTGCCTATAAAGCCAATTATTTTGTTTGCCTTCTTAACAACTTCTGAACATTGTTGACTCGGTTTTAGGTTACTCGATATTGTTACTCCCAGATCGGTTTCTCTGTTTACATTCTTAAGCCGAGTGCCATTCATCGAATAGTTTGCTTTCTCATTTAGGTATCCGATATGTAGTACTTTACATTTATCCGCATTGAAACTCATTTGCCAAATTTGGGCCCAACATGACAATTTATCTAGATTGTGTTGCATATCGTCAACTTGTTCTTTTGAGAGTACGCTATTTGCAATTTTTGTATCGTCAGCAAATTTTGAGATTGTACAGGTGAGACCCTCATCTATGTCGTTGATGTAAATTAGAAAGATAATTGGTCCTAGTACCGATCCCTGGGGTACCCCGCTACTTACATTGGTCCATTTAGATGCCTTACCGTTTATGACTACTCTTTGCTTTCTGTCGCTGAGCCAATTTTCTATCCATTTCAACACACCGTCTTGTATTCCATGCGCTTTTAGTTTTAGCAGTAAACGTTTGTGGGGAACTTTGTCAAAGGCCTTTTGAAAATCAAGGTATATAATATCTACAGCTTTACTCTCATCGTAGAGGTTGAGGATATCGTGGAAGAAGTCTAAGAGGTTTGTTAAACAGGAACGTTTTTTACGAAAGCCGTGTTGAGTATCTTTAAGTATGTTATTTTCCTCTAAGTGATTTACGAGTCTGTCTCGTATGACCGTTTCTAGCATTTTACATACAACTGAGGTTAAGCTAATTGGACGATAGTTACTGGGTAGGGATTTGCTGCCTTTTTTGAATATCGGTGTTACGTTGGCTAGCTTCCACTGATCGGGCATAGTTCCAGACTGCAAGGATTTATTGAATAGTAATGTCAGTGGTTTGGAGAGCTCATCCTTAGCTTCCTTTAGAACTCTAGGCGAGATTGTATCAGGTCCAGGCGTTTTATTTACCTTGAGTTTATCTAAACAATTCAATACTTCTCTCTCTGTAACGGTGATATTGCTTAGAACATCTGAATTATCAATCTGAATCGGCGATGGTGTAGGGATATCACTGAGGTCTTATGTTGTAAAAACTGATGCAAAGAAGGTATTGAGGGCATTACTCATTTGTACTTCGTCTTTGGTGTATTCTCCATTTTCATCGACTAACGGTCCAACAGTTGAAGTAACTACTTTTTTCTTTCTGATATAACTATAGAATACTACTGGAGCTTTCCGTTCCTCCCCAAATACCTCCGTCTTAGCTGAGAGTGGCGAGCCCCCCGCTCTCCCTCCAACGCGATTTAGTTACTATGCGCCGTGCATTAAAAATTAAACATAGTGACTCTCCCACTAATTCCCTTTTCAGTGATATCTTCATTCCCGATCCGTGTCCATCTTCCCCCTCCTTTCCGATTCGTGCTACAATTCTCCTCAACTCTCTTGACTTTCACATTGCTGTTTCGCCGCCTGTTGTCTCCCCTTCCCCCCCATGGGTTATCTCTCTCCCCAATGTTTGCGCTCACCTCTCCTTCCTCTCTAAGAGATATCCTTTTGTCCCTAGCCATCACTGCCAACACGCACTCGAACACATAACGTCGTAAAGGCCCCCCATTTTGCCATCTTC
>JBAKBP010021760.1:0-40077 GCA_037953745.1 Lithodes maja | reverse complement strand
AGGCTATGAGGCTAAACTCCCTCAGACATTTATAGGTTACGTTATTACTAAAGAAATGCAATACTCAAGAAACTACGTTAATATTAAGCCTCTAATAATGTAGAATAGAAGCAGGCTAAAGGTATGACAGTGAAATGCTAAATGACAAATGTACACGCCTACTTGAAAGCGCGTGCACTAGAATAACTGTCCCCTACTAACATGCACTAGCATGTAGCATACAAGATGTTCATGATCCAGTAGATACCTAATAATACACATGGAAGGAACATAAACAGTAGTCACTTATTGTAATAATGAATCTATACTTGGAATAACTAAAAGGTTGCAGGCAACAGTACTGCGCCGGTAGCCTACTACCGCATAGGCTACTTCGCTTCTCTCACTCTGTCTCCCCTCTGAGTCCGTATGCGCCCTACGCAATAGAACTCCGGAAACAGCAGCAAAACAGACAGTGCAGTTAATTGATACATGAAAGTATTAATAGTGTTGTCTTGTGTGTGAGTAATGTGTATTGTAAAGTGTTATATACATAAACTTAAAGAGAGCTGCAATGCATAGTAAAATAAAGATATCACCCACTCATCATCCCCATGTGTTCTAGCTAGCAGGCCAAGTCACAGGAACAACGAGTCCCAGCACCGAAAGCGAGAACCCAGGAAAAGACTGCAGAGAACACAAGGACAGATAAATTACGTTACTCTACTATACCGGCACTACGAGCGAGCTGTAGTCTCTGGTACTACACTCGCTCCTGGCTCGGTAGGCAAATCAAGGCTAAGTCCTCGCCCCTCTACAGACAACTCCTGGGCATGGTCGGGCTCTTACACATGGCACTAGTCTAGTCACAAATTGGATGATGAGCTGGGCATATAACTCGTGAACATGTAGAACGTTCACCAACTATCCTCATCAAGAAGATCGCTGTTCACATTAACCCCTTAAATCTAATACATGTAAATATATGCTTGTCCTAAGAGTAATACGAGAGGTGAGTGCTGAAACTCCTTTAGGACCTCAAGGGAAGGGTATGCATTTAAATAGAGAGAAGAATGAAATGAGAGTAATGTCGTCAGAGAGAAAGAGTGCAACCGTGAGAAATTGGGAGAGAGGGCAAGGGATGTTAGAATCTCAAAGGTTCTAGGCAACCTGATCATGGAACACACAGCGAGCCTCCATGCAATGTGCAGTACGACAACATGGGCAGCCAGGCAGCATATGCAGGCGGCAATGTACTACCAACCCTGTCGCACCTAGCTATAAGCGCAGGGCTGCCAACCGGTCCATACGTCTGGCAACCCATTGCTACCCTCTCGCTCTGAAGTCTAACTCACTCTCTCTCTCTGAATTCCTATCATCTCATCTATCAACTTCTCTATTGATACTACATATTAAATGGAAGGTCTCGACATGGCTTAAAACAAAACCCACCACTGGTTAGCAAATGACGAGACCTTTGCAGAGATACAAAGAACATAGTTATACGTTGTCACACTCAATATAAGCAGCCAACACGGCACCGCACCGGCACACGGCACCGCACCGGCACACGGCACAGTGGAGTACCAAGGAGTACAATCAGGTTGCGTTGCCACGCACTGGGCGTCACAGCCCCCCCAAGATTTTAGATAATCGACCTTAGAAGCATTATCAAAATCTGACAGGCAACCAACCGACCTGCTACCCTTAGCTGCCACTAATTGCAAAAGGTGCACAACAACTGAAGTGTGAATTATACATAAAACACAATATCGCATGCATCATGCTACAACAATAAAGACTTACAAAACTAAAACAAATTTTCTCGTTTATTTTATTGTTTTATAATCTTTTGGACGGCGTTATGATAGCCTAATTTTACTCCTGCTCAACCCACACACCGTGCACGACTATCCTGGATCATCAACCCTTGATAGACAATCTGCTATCACGTTCTCACTCCCGGCAATATGCTGAATGTTGAGATTATACTCTTGGAGCATTAGGGACCACCTGGTCAACCGCATATTCCGATTGTGAAACTGATTTAGGAATTTCAAGGGATGATGGTCCGTATAAATCGTCACTACCGGGCCGTAGGCTGGAACATAAACTTCGAAATGTTTGAGCGACAAAACGATAGCAAGAAGCTCCTTCTCTATAGTCGAATAATTCCTTTGTGCCGAATTAAACTTGCGAGAAAAGAAGCTCACTGGGTGTTCCAAGCCCTCGGAATCAGTCTGCAGTAAGACTGCCCCGGCACCCACACCGCTGGCATCAGTCGCCAGCTGAAAACTCCTGGAGAAGTCTGGGGCTCTCAAAATCGGATGTGTACACAGCAGGTGCTTGACTAGGTCGAAAGCCCTCTGACACTCCGCAGCCCAACAGAACTTCACTGACTTCGACAGTAGATCAGTTAACGGTGCTAAGACAGTAGAGTATCCCCGGATGAAGCGCCTATAATAGCCTATCATACCTAGGAACCGCATGACCTGGCGCTTAGTGGTGGGCCTGGGAAACATATTGATAGCCTGTATCTTGCTCAGGGGGGGGCACACCCGGCCTAACCCGACCACGAAGCCAAGATACTGCACAGTAGCCTTTACAAACTCGCACTTCCTCAGGTTCACCACCAGCCCAGCATCGTGCAACTTCCCAAACAGGGTCTCTAAGTGCCTTAGGTGATTTTCAAAATCGTCATCATACACTATCACGTCATCAAGGTAGACCGTGCAGTTAGGGATTTCGTCACAAATATCGTTCATCAGGTTCTGAAACGTGGCAGGTGCGTTCTTAAGCCCATAAGGCATTACGTTACATTGGTAGGTCTTGCCATCTACCACAAAACCACAAACTTGCTTAGCTCGGTCCGACAGGGGTACTTGCCAGTAGCCTTTTACAAGATCAATTTTAGTAAGGTACTTTGCATTCCCTATCTTGTCCACGCTGTCGTCAACTCGAGGCAAAGGGTAAGGGTTGGTAGTGGTCAAGCCATTTAGCCTACGAAAATCTATGCAGAACCGCACCTTGCCGTCAGGTTTTGGCTGCAACGTGACGGGTGATGTCCACTTCACATAACCTTCAGTGATCATCCCTCTCTCAACCATGTACTTCAACTCCTCCCGTAAAGCTGGCAACTTCACCGGGGGCACACGGTAGGGCACTGACTTGAAGGGCACATTATCACCGACGTCCACGTCGTGCGTTACCTGAGTAGTGAGACCTGGGTGTTCGGCGAAAACAGAGGGGTATGACCTGAACAGGCCTAGGACAGCAGCACCCTGGTGCTCAGGCAGGTGACTTACAGCTTGCCTAGCCTCTTGTTCAGTATTCCCCGCCCACTGTTCCGCGGAAATGACACAGTCCCAGCTATCCTCCTCAGCAGCATGACTGTCCCCACCTCCTTCTCCACCCTGGCCGCTGCAGGCCAGCACAGGGACAGTGAGAGGCTCTGAGGGGCGTCTCACATACTCTTTCATGAGGTTAACATGACATAACTGATGTTTTTTTCTACGGTCAGGTGTTGCAACGAGATAATCAAGGTCGGACAGTTTCTTAGCCACCACATACGGCCCAATAAACTTGGCAGAAAGGGGGTGTCCAGGCAAAGGTAAAAGCAACATTACCTCCTGACCCACCGAAAACTCCCGAAGCTTCACCTTGGCGTCATACTGGTGCTTCATGACCGCCTGTGCATTAACCAAGTTATTACCTGCCGCTGCCATGCAACCTATAAGTCTCTCCCGGCTCTCAAGGATATATTTAAGTACAGACCCCGGCTTCTCTTCGCCCTCCCAGATCTCTTTCACCATACTTAAAGGTCCTCTCACATTATGGCCAAAGACTAGTTGATTTGGACTGAACCCCAGGCTCTCTCCTGGGACTTCACGTGCAGCGAACAGAACATACGGCAGACCCAAATCCCAATCAGTGTCATGTTCTGCACAGTAACAGCGTAGCATACTCTTCAGGGTCGAGTGCCACCGCTCCAAGACTCCCTGACTCTCGGGATGGTAGGCCGACGACACTACAGAACATATACCGTGCAACTGAAGGGTTTGCTTGAACAATTTGGATGTAAAATTGCTCCCCTGGTCTGACTGCACCTCACGTGGAAATCCATAACGGGAACAGAACAATAATAAGTTTTTAACAACTGCCTTTGCCGAGCCGTTTCTCATGGGGTATGCGTCCGGGTATCTCGTAGCCACATCCATGATTGTCAACAGGAATTTATTGCCACTACTAGTAGGCGGGAAAGGGCCAACCAAATCTACTACAACTTTGCTGAACGGAGGCCCGGTGACAGGTATAGGAAACAAAGGTGCCTTCGGGATTGTCTGGTTAGGCTTCCCCGTTGTCTGGCAGGTCGCACACCCAGCCACCCATGCACAGACATCAGCCTTGACCCCAGGCCACCAGAAAAACCTGCCCAATGCCGCCAATGTTTTTGTTACCCCCAAATGACCCGCCACCGGCACATCATGCGCCAGACACAATAAGGACTCTCTATACTTATTTGGAACAACCACCTGGTCTACTACCCTCGCACCGCCCTCCCACTTCGATTTGGGGTCTAGAAATCTGCGGTACAATATCCTGTTGAGCCTAAAGAAATCTCCCGGCTTCGCATCCCCATCTTCCTCCAACTCTATGGCACCATTGCTATAACGAGCTAGGCTAGCGTCTTGCAGCTGCTGCTCACTAATGTCCCTGGGCGTCAATGCATCAAGATGGTTTTGTAATAAGACATTACCCCGGCTAGTAGGCTCTATTGCCTTAGTGGCTCTCGCTACAGCTCTTGCCTCACGCGAAGTCTTACCCAACTCTGCCTTGTTACACACCATATCTGGGCCAGAGTCAACTCCCGTGTTTATTATAGGTCCAAGTACCGAATCACCGAGAAGTGCAGCAGAATCAATGTCCCTTTTCCTGCCCTTATCAACCTTCTCCTGATCCTTCCTCCACTGTCCCCGAGATTGAGTGCTAGGCTGTGCAGGAGCCGCAGAGCGAGATCGGGTTACCACACAGGCCATCTTATCCTGTTGGCACCTCCCAACCCATTCCCGATTCTTACCATCCACGTCGGCCGCCCTCTCGGCAACGACTAAGGGTGGAGTCCCGGAAGTGGGCACCGCAAAGTCGTTGCCGAGAAGAAGGTCGACGCCCTCAACTGGCAAACACTCAACGATCCCTACATCCAGCTCCCTGCACACCTCTCCCACTCTCAACTCCAACCTCACAAGTGGGTATGACCTCGTAGCATTTATACCCTGCACCACAACAACTCTGGCCGCATTTATCGGTTTCCCTGTGAAGTTCCTCAACAAAGTTTGCGAAGCCCCCGTATCCCTCAGCAAGTCAACCCTCCGTAGTTCACTCCCCCAGCTCACAAACCCGTGTCCCCGATGGTCACAGAAAGTGTCCCGGACAGGTGTCGAGCCTTCCGTACGCTTCTTTACCGCGTGTGCCTCAGCTGCTGACAACCTACCCCGGGCAGTTGCTGCAGCCTTCAGAGACACACCGATACTGTGAACCAATGACACCGGCTTAGCGGGAGTGTTACTAGGGCACTCACGTGAATAATGGCCTAGCTTCTGACATTTGTAACATTTCACATCCCCAATGGGCTTCTTCCCTTGTGCGGGCGAAGAAGGGGCCTGACCTTTAGTAAACGGGAGAGGCTTGTGTTTGTAGGTGTTATTAGGTGCAATGCATTTAGTGTGGTTATGTGTGTCATAAGATGTGTTATTATCGAAAACTCTGGTGGGTGGGGTATAGCGCCCCTTCTGCCCTGACTCAGCCCTCTGAGCGGCACCGCAACCACGAATCAATGATAATCTGAGGTCTGCCATCTTGGCAGCCTCCTCTACTGTCTTGGGACATTTTTCCTTAATGTTCAGCGTTAGATCGGTTCCAGTGCATTTGTAAACTGTTCCAGATAGAAAAGTTGCTTAATTTCCTCAGCCGACTCTGCGTGCTCGGACCGAAACCAGTTATTACCTGCATCTGTTAAGTCCCGTGCGTGCTCCATAAAACTGACGTCGCTCTTCTTATTCACGCCACGGAACTTCAATCTATAAGTTTCGGGTTGCAGTTCGTAGGCCCGGAGCACAGCCTCCTTCACCAGTCCATACACTACACTCTCGTCCAGTGACAGTGCATCGTAGGCTTTCAACCCCTTACCCACTAGACGTGATGAAACTAATGCTGCCCATTTAACCTCCGGCCAGTCATACTCACGACACTTCTTTTCGAAACGAGCAAAAAACTCAGTCACTGCTGTCTCATCAAATGCGGGTACTAACTTAATTAAATGCGAAAGTGAGTCTGTAACCCAGTGCCCACCACCGAGATGACGCCCCGTGGTCTCTACTCTAGACTTCTCGACATCCATTTCAGCCTGGTACCTGGTTGCATCCTGATTGGCTTGGATTCTAGCAACCTCTATGCGTTCTATACTAGCCTGTTGTATCTGAGTCTCCTGCAGCTTAAACTTAGCTAGTTCTAGCTGAAATAACATCTCAGGAGACAGGCCTGGGGGGGGAGAGCACAAAATGGGGGATCCACACCGAGACGTGTTTACGGGTAAGCCAGCTTGCCCTTGAGAACCCTCCTGCTGCATCGTGCTAAGACTCGCTGGCTGAGGGCCCAGCTCAGGGGTAGAGTGGAATGGAGGCTTGGAGGGAACCCCCCAAGACCCCACTCCACCCACCGCCCCATCGCCATCACCCAACAAACATGCCACCAAATTCTTCTTGGGCCAACTGTCAGGACAGTCCCGCCCCAAAACCGTGGCTAAACAGCGAAGACCGTAACAATCAATAGCCTGCAGGCGCTGTTCGGTCAAAGGTGTCTGCAAAAATGCCCGGGCATCCCTCTCTCCACTTATAACACTCCCCTCCCTAAACATCTGTTGTACTTGCTGGTTACTAGGCTGTACCGTGTTATCCTCCCCCGTAAATGATGAGTCATTAGACATAGTGCTGGTTATACAATTGCTGTTCATAAAAAAAAAGAAGTGCTTATTACTAATTGCAGTCTCGACTCACAAAATGTTAAAGATGCTTGAATGACTCTACTCTAGACACCCCTAACGAAACAATCTGCAAGTCCACCAATACAATAATGACACAATAAAAATTCCTCCAATATGCAAGAAAATTCTAGCCAGCTCTACTAGGTAGCATAGAATAGTTCTCCAAAAAACATGTGATAGGATACTACTGAATCTTGTGCAAGGTCGCCATTTTGTTACGGCTGGATCGGCAATACATATTCGGGATTCTTGATCGTAGGACAGAAATGGCTTATGTGACAACGACACGCTCGATTCCAGTCCCAAATACTATATGCTCCAGACAACAAAAGCACCAACGCCCTACAGAGTTATCGTCTATGGTAACGAGGTACCTTAACTCGGCGAAAGTGTACAACAGGGGTAGGCTATGAGGCTAAACTCCCTCAGACATTTATAGGTTACGTTATTACTAAAGAAATGCAATACTCAAGAAACTACGTTAATATTAAGCCTCTAATAATGTAGAATAGAAGCAGGCTAAAGGTATGACAGTGAAATGCTAAATGACAAATGTACACGCCTACTTGAAAGCGCGTGCACTAGAATAACTGTCCCCTACTAACATGCACTAGCATGTAGCATACAAGATGTTCATGATCCAGTAGATACCTAATAATACACATGGAAGGAACATAAACAGTAGTCACTTATTGTAATAATGAATCTATACTTGGAATAACTAAAAGGTTGCAGGCAACAGTACTGCGCCGGTAGCCTACTACCGCATAGGCTACTTCGCTTCTCTCACTCTGTCTCCCCTCTGAGTCCGTATGCGCCCTACGCAACGGAACTCCGGACACAGCAGCAAAACGACAGTGCAGTTAATTGATACATGAAAGTATTAATAGTGTTGTCTTGTGTGTGAGTAATGTGTATTGTAAAGTGTTATATACATAAACTTAAAGAGAGCTGCAATGCATAGTAAAATAAAGATATCACCCACTCATCATCCCCATGTGTTCTAGCTAGCAGGCCAAGTCACAGGAACAACGAGTCCCAGCACCGAAAGCGAGAACCCAGGAAAAGACTGCAGAGAACACAAGGACAGATAAATTACGTTACTCTACTATACCGGCACTACGAGCGAGCTGTAGTCTCTGGTACTACACTCGCTCCTGGCTCGGTAGGCAAATCAAGGCTAAGTCCTCGCCCCTCTACAGACAACTCCTGGGCATGGTCGGGCTCTTACACATGGCACTAGTCTAGTCACAAATTGGATGATGAGCTGGGCATATAACTCGTGAACATGTAGAACGTTCACCAACTATCCTCATCAAGAAGATCGCTGTTCACATTAACCCCTTAAATCTAATACATGTAAATATATGCTTGTCCTAAGAGTAATACGAGAGGTGAGTGCTGAAACTCCTTTAGGACCTCAAGGGAAGGGTATGCATTTAAATAGAGAGAAGAATGAAATGAGAGTAATGTCGTCAGAGAGAAAGAGTGCAACCGTGAGAAATTGGGAGAGAGGGCAAGGGATGTTAGAATCTCAAAGGTTCTAGGCAACCTGATCATGGAACACACAGCGAGCCTCCATGCAATGTGCAGTACGACAACATGGGCAGCCAGGCAGCATATGCAGGCGGCAATGTACTACCAACCCTGTCGCACCTAGCTATAAGCGCAGGGCTGCCAACCGGTCCATACGTCTGGCAACCATTGCTACCCTCTCGCTCTGAAGTCTAACTCACTCTCTCTCTCTGAATTCCTATCATCTCATCTATCAACTTCTCTATTGATACTACATATTAAATGGAAGGTCTCGACATGGCTTAAAACAAAACCCACCACTGGTTAGCAAATGACGAGACCTTTGCAGAGATACAAAGAACATAGTTATACGTTGTCACACTCAATATAAGCAGCCAACACGGCACCGCACCGGCACACGGCACCGCACCGGCACACGGCACAGTGGAGTACCAAGGAGTACAATCAGGTTGCGTTGCCACGCACTGGGCGTCACACTGGACACCCCCTTTCTGCCAAGTTTATTGGGCCGTATGTGGTGGCTAAGAAACTGTCCGACCTTGATTATCTCGTTGCAACACCTGACCGTAGAAAAAAACATCAGTTATGTCATGTTAACCTCATGAAAGAGTATGTGAGACGCCCCTCAGAGCCTCTCACTGTCCCTGTGCTGGCCTGCAGCGGCCAGGGTGGAGAAGGAGGTGGGGACAGTCATGCTGCTGAGGAGGATAGCTGGGACTGTGTCATTTCCGCGGAACAGTGGGCGGGGAATACTGAACAAGAGGCTAGGCAAGCTGTAAGTCACCTGCCTGAGCACCAGGGTGCTGCTGTCCTAGGCCTGTTCAGGTCATACCCCTCTGTTTTCGCCGAACACCCAGGTCTCACTACTCAGGTAACGCACGACGTGGACGTCGGTGATAATGTGCCCTTCAAGTCAGTGCCCTACCGTGTGCCCCCGGTAAAGTTGCCAGCTTTACGGGAGGAGTTAAAGTACATGGTTGAGAGAGGGATGATCACTGAAGGTTATGTGAAGTGGACATCACCCGTCACGTTGCAGCCAAAACCTGACGGCAAGGTGCGGTTCTGCATAGATTTTCGTAGGCTAAATGGCTTGACCACTACCAACCCTTACCCTTTGCCTCGAGTTGACGACAGCGTGGACAAGATAGGGAATGCAAAGTACCTTACTAAAATTGATCTTGTAAAAGGCTACTGGCAAGTACCCCTGTCGCACCGAGCTAAGCAAGTTTGTGGTTTTGTGGTAGATGGCAAGACCTACCAATGTAACGTAATGCCTTATGGGCTTAAGAACGCACCTGCCACGTTTCAGAACCTGATGAACGATATTTGTGACGAAATCCCTAACTGCACGGTCTACCTTGATGACGTGATAGTGTATGATGACAATTTTGAAAATCACCTAAGGCACTTAGAGACCCTGTTTGGGAAGTTGCACGATGCTGGGCTGGTGGTGAACCTGAGGAAGTGCGAGTTTGTAAAGGCTACTGTGCAGTATCTTGGCTTCGTGGTCGGGTTAGGCCGGGTGTGCCCCCCCCTGAGCAAGATACAGGCTATCAATATGTTTCCCAGGCCCACCACTAAGCGCCAGGTCATGCGGTTCCTAGGTATGATAGGCTATTATAGGCGCTTCATCCGGGGATACTCTACTGTCTTAGCACCGTTAACTGATCTACTGTCGAAGTCAGTGAAGGTCTGTTGGGCTGCGGAGTGTCAGAGGGCTTTCGAGCTAGTCAAGCACCTGCTGTGTACACATCCGATTTTGAGAGCCCCAGACTTCTCCAGGAGTTTTCAGCTGGCGACTGATGCCAGCGGTGTGGGTGCCGGGGCAGTGTTACTGCAGACTGATTCCGAGGGCTTGGAACACCCAGTGAGCTTCTTTTCTCGCAAGTTTAATTCGGCACAAAGGAATTACTCGACTATAGAGAAGGAGCTTCTTGCTATCGTTTTGTCGCTCAAACATTTCGAAGTTTATGTTCCAGCCTACGGCCCGGTAGTGACGATTTATACGGACCATCATCCCTTGAAATTCCTAAATCAGTTTCACAATCGGAATATGCGGTTGACCAGGTGGTCCCTAATGCTCCAAGAGTATAATCTCAACATTCAGCATATTGCCGGGAGTGAGAACGTGATAGCAGATTGTCTATCAAGGGTTGATGATCCAGGATAGTCGTGCACGGTGTGTGGGTTGAGCAGGAGTAAAATTAGGCTATCATAACGCCGTCCAAAAAGATTATAAAACAATAAAATAAACGAGAAAATTTGTTTTAGTTTTGTAAGTCTTTATTGTTGTAGCATGATGCATGCGATATTGTGTTTTATGTATAATTCACACTTCAGTTGTTGTGCACCTTTTGCAATTAGTGGCAGCTAAGGGTAGCAGGTCGGTTGGTTGCCTGTCAGATTTTGATAATGCTTCTAAGGTCGATTATCTAAAATCTTGGGGGGCTGTGACGCACCCAGTGCGTAGCAACGCAACCTGATTGTACTCCTTGGTACTCCACTGTATCGACACGGTGCGGGGCCGTGTACCGTGTTGGCTGCTTATATTGAGTGTGACAACGTATAACTGTGTTCTTTGTATCTCTGCAAAGGTCTCGTCATTTGCTAACCAGTGGTGGGTTTTGTTTTAAGCCATGTCGAGACCTTCCATTTAATATGTAGTATCAATAGAGAAGTTGATAGATGAGATAATAGGAATTCAGAGAGAGAGAGTGAGTTAGACTTCAGAGCGAGAGGGTGGCAATGGTTGCCAGACGTATGGACCGGTTGGCAGCCCTGCGCTTATAGCTAGGTGCGACAGGGTTGGTAGTACATTGCCGCCTGCATATGCTGCCTGGCTGCCCATGTTGTCGTACTGCACATTGCATGGAGGCTCGCTGTGTGTTCCATGATCAGGTTGCCTAGAACCTTTGAGATTCTAACATCCCTTGCCCTCTCTCCCAATTTCTCACGGTTGCACTCTTTCTCTCTGACGACATTACTCTCATTTCATTCTTCTCTCTATTTAAATGCATACCCTTCCCTTGAGGTCCTAAAGGAGTTTCAGCACTCACCTCTCGTATTACTCTTAGGACAAGCATATATTTACATGTATTAGATTTAAGGGGTTAATGTGAACAGCGATCTTCTTGATGAGGATAGTTGGTGAACGTTCTACATGTTCACGAGTTATATGCCCAGCTCATCATCCAATTTGTGACTAGACTAGTGCCATGTGTAAGAGCCCGACCATGCCCAGGAGTTGTCTGTAGAGGGGCGAGGACTTAGCCTTGATTTGCCTACCGAGCCAGGAGCGAGTGCAGTACCAGAGACTACAGCTCGCTCGTAGTGCCGGTATAGTAGAGTAACGTAATTTATCTGTCCTTGTGTTCTCTGCAGTCTTTTCCTGGGTTCTCGCTTTCGGTGCTGGGACTCGTTGTTCCTGTGACTTGGCCTGCTAGCTAGAACACATGGGGATGATGAGTGGGTGATATCTTTATTTTACTATGCATTGCAGCTCTCTTTAAGTTTATGTATATAACACTTTACAATACACATTACTCACACACAAGACAACACTATTAATACTTTCATGTATCAATTAACTGCACTGTCGTTTTGCTGCTGTGTCCGGAGTTCCGTTGCGTAGGGCGCATACGGACTCAGAGGGGAGACAGAGTGAGAGAAGCGAAGTAGCCTATGCGGTAGTAGGCTACCGGCGCAGTACTGTTGCCTGCAACCTTTTAGTTATTCCAAGTATAGATTCATTATTACAATAAGTGACTACTGTTTATGTTCCTTCCATGTGTATTATTAGGTATCTACTGGATCATGAACATCTTGTATGCTACATGCTAGTGCATGTTAGTAGGGGACAGTTATTCTAGTGCACGCGCTTTCAAGTAGGCGTGTACATTTGTCATTTAGCATTTCACTGTCATACCTTTAGCCTGCTTCTATTCTACATTATTAGAGGCTTAATATTAACGTAGTTTCTTGAGTATTGCATTTCTTTAGTAATAACGTAACCTATAAATGTCTGAGGGAGTTTAGCCTCATAGCCTACCCCTGTTGTACACTTTCGCCGAGTTAAGGTACCTCGTTACCATAGACGATAACTCTGTAGGGCGTTGGTGCTTTTGTTGTCTGGAGCATATAGTATTTGGGACTGGAATCGAGCGTGTCGTTGTCACATAAGCCATTTCTGTCCTACGATCAAGAATCCCGAATATGTATTGCCGATCCAGCCGTAACACTTCAAATTCCGTTTTTCGCACACTGTTCCAAACTCATTTACCAGACCCTGCAACTCCCATTCATTATCACTCATCAGAACTGTATCATCCGCAAACAGCAGTATAGGTAGCTTCCACTCAATTCCCTCCCTTTTCAGCGATACACCAACATCCACTGCTCTTGATAGTATTTCTTTCATAACTCCATCCATATATACAGTAAACAACCACGGGGACATCACACACCCCTGTTTCAAACCAACATTCAGGTCAAAGAACTCGCTCTGCTCACTCTCCACACGTACTGCCGCCTTTGCACCCTCATACATGCTCTTCACTGCTTTCAGCAACTTGCCCTCTACTCCGTATATTCTAAGTACTTTCCACAAACCTTCTCTATCCACTCTGTCATAGGCCTTCTCCAAGTCCATAAAGGCAACATACACCTTTTGTTTCTTCTCCAGATACTTCTCCACAACACAATTCAGGGTAAAAATCTGATCTACACATCCTCTTCCCTTCCTAAAACCTCCCTGCTCGTCGCCTATCCATTTCTCCGTTCTCACTCTCACTCTCTCAATCACTACCCTACTGTATACCTTCCCTACTACGCTTAGAAGACATATTCCTCGGTGGTTACCACACACTCCTCTTTCCCCTTTGCCCTTATATAGGGGGACTATTATGCCAGTCTTCCAGTCATCGGGTGCACTCCCCTTCTCCCATGCTAGTTTGCACATTTTCCATACCCATTCTATCACTATCTCACCACCATACCTCAACATTTCCCCACACACTCCATCTGTTCCTGGTGCTTTCCCCAACTTCACTCTTTTCATGGCTTCCCACACTTCTGACCTCCTGATCCCCACCTCCTCCTCCACTACTTCTCTTCTTCTCCCTCCCATACCATATCCAGCTATGTTTGCTGGCTCTTCATTTAGCAACTCACTGAAGTACTCCCTCCATCTTTCGACTCTCTCTTGCTTCTCGGCTAGCATTCTCCTATTCTTATCTTTCACACCCTTACTGTTTCCCTTGCTACCTTCCCTAACTTTCTTGACTTCTTTCCAGAAGTTTCTTTATCACTTTATATAAACAAATTATTTTACTATTATGTCATAATGTCTTCATAGTCACTGTACCTTCCAGGTTTTCTGTCTTGTTGCAGAATTGGTGAAATGTGATTCTTTTATGATACTTTTGTCTATGATTATTTTTGATACATGCCACCATAGCCTCCTGTTTCAGAATATTATGATTTTAGGCTACGAACCAACCATCAGTTGGTCCCCTTTTTGGAGTCTCACTCCGGTCCTTTTTAGGTCGGCTAGTGTTTATACCGGGGCTTGGTTTTTGTATCTCCGGTCACTCGGAGATCCCCGTGTACTCTTTTGAAGTCCGTGTTGAAGCGGAGTAGGCAGAGGTAGGGGGCCTCTTTTGTATATCTTTTATTTTGCCTACTCCGCCGGAGTTTCTCTTGTACAGTATATATCTAAGATTCTCCGGGTAGTTTTATCTACCATTTTACATATACTCCAAGGTGCTTATGTCATTCCACCCCGCACTTATCATTCACACAGAGTTTTTTCCGGGTTGTACTATGTCCTAGCCTTATCTCCGATGATTTGTTGAGCCTCAATCCGATCCCACTTTGGGTCGGCTTGTGATTAGTCCGGGACTTTTATTTTAGCTTTGCGCAGTGGCAGTATTGTAACCAATAGGGTCTTGCTGAGTACCGTGGATATTGCATTGTCACTGCTATAAGCTAAAAACAGTGTGCAAAATTGGTTAAAGTTTTTGCACCACACACATCTGCCATCCTGTGCGTGGTCTCTCCATGCATCTCGGTTGGGCTACCCCCAAAGGGTAGCCAAGTCGATCCCCACCTGCCCGCGGTGACCTTGCAGACACCACTTTTCATTTTTTTTTTTCCATTTTAATTTTTTTCCATTGTGGTGGCACTGACGGGGACGGCGCTACCTGGGGTCTGTCCCAGGTAGTTATTTTCACGTTTTTTTAAAACTAGGGTTTTCTTTTATTTTTAATCAGATACAAAATACAGGTGTTTTTGTTTTTAATTATTGGTTACTTCCACTGAAATGGCAGCGGGCAAGCAGAGTTGTAGTTGTGGGAAGGTTGTGGGGAAGGCCAAATCACTGGGCTGCTACTCGTGTGGTACCTATTTTCATGTTAACTGTATAAATGTTGATGATGAGGACCTCAGAGTACTTGCAAAGAAGAAACCTGGATTTAAATGGCATTGCACTGTTTGCGATACCACCCCCCTGGCTGCAAAGGATGCAGCAATTAGTCAGCAGACCTTGGATGACCTGACGGCTGCCCTAGTTGGTGAAGTGAAGACTGCCATTGTAAACGAAGTGAAGGGTGCCCTTGCTGCAGTGGCCGTGGAGATAGAGAGTATTGGTAACAGAATGGATATCCTTGAGACTAAAGTTGCTGCCCCCGACATTCCCTTGTTTGCCAAGATAGTTCAGCAAACATTTGAAGAGACCAAAAAGGAGCCGACCAAACGCACCACTGAGGTGGTAGATGGTGGAAAGAAAAAAACTGTCTGGGACCATCAGGTCCTGGTAGTGAAGCCAAAAGACCGATCCTCCGAGCCAGTAAGCCCACCAGATACAAAGGCAATCGAGACTGCTTTGGCTTCGGTTCCGGTTAACAAGTTAACTAGAACTGATTCAGGTGTACTGGTGGTACGACTTCCATCCAAGAAAGCCAAAGAAGATGCAGGAAGGGCCATCAATCAGTGTTTGGGGGTGGACAGTGCCTTCAGTGTCTCCGAACCAAAGAAGATGATGCCAAAAATGACTCTGGTAGGCATTGCTAATGATGCTGAGGATAATGAGATCATTCCCAGCATCCTCAACAAGAACCCAAGAATAAAGTCCCTGGTCAACGATGGCTTAGCTATGAATTTGCTATTCACTAAGCAAAAGAGTGATGCACACACTAAGACTGCGGTAGTAAAAATGTCACCTGAAATACGCTCTTCCATTGTGGATGATGGCAATTCTGTGTATGTTGGACTTGTGAGATGTCGTGCATACGATCGCTTCTGGGTAACACAATGTTACCATTGCCAGGGCTTTGGTCATACCAGTGACAGGTGTTATCGGAAAAATGAGGATCCAAAATGCAACTTCTGTGCCGGTACTCATAACTCAAAAGACTGCACCAACAAGACTTCCCCCAAATGTATAAATTGTATGAGCTCCACATCAGTTACGGAGCCGCCAAATCATTTCGCCTAAAGTAGAAATTGTCCTTTAATGACAGCTCAGAGAAATAAAGTTATTGAGAACACCAATTTTGTAGGTTCAAAAAACTGAAAAATGCACATGGGAGCCGGTTGAAACTGGGTCTGTTGAATGTTCGTTCCTTGCGTAACAAAATGGATCATATTTGCGAGATCTTGGATGAACGTAACCTTGATGTATTATGTCTCACTGAGACCTGGTTGTTCGAGTCAGATCTGAATATTATCCAGGCAGCATTGCCTAAAACCCATTCCATAATAAATGTTCCTAGGCCTAGGGGAGATCATCCGGGTGGTGGAGTGGCAGTTGTCTACTCCACATCTCTGGTGAATATCTTGCAAATAAGCCATAACCCAGCCCCTCTTTATTATGAACTGTTGGAAGTGGAAATAAAACTCCATCAACAAATTCTAAGAATGGCAGTTGTCTATAGGCCTGGCCATCGCGGCACAGATAGGGGTTTTATGGAAGAGTTTGGGCAGTTTCTCGAGGAATTTTCTGCTAAAACCGGAAGACTTTTGATATGTGGAGATTTTAATTACTGGGTTGAAAGCCCTCATCTGAAGCCATTCTCTCCTGAGTTCCTTGAGTTGACTGATCAGAACAATTTTGTAAACCATGTGTCCCACCCAACTCATATCTTAGGACACACCCTTGACTTGGTTTTCTCTCCTGTGGGTTGTGGTGGTGTTCTGGATGTTGATGTTGAGAATGCTGACCCTAATACCTCTGATCATGCTTTGATTACTTTCAGCTTTGATTTCCCTAAGCCACTCACACATGAAAAAGTAATCAGATTTAGAAATTATAAAAATGCAGACCTAAATTTGGCTAGCAGTGAAGTAAAACAGTACTTGGGAAGTATTGATACTTCCAACCTTACTTCAGATGAGCTGGTGGAGGTACATGGAAATGCACTTAAATTAGTGTTCGATCATCACTGTCCAGAAGTAGAGAAGAAAATCATAGTACGAGATGATTCGCCCTGGTATAGCACTCGAGTTAAATTTCTTAGAAGAGCGCGTAGAAGAGCTGAACGTGAATGGTGGAAAAATAAAACAGACTCTACATGGTTGCAATATCTGTCAGCCAGAAGAGCTGTGGTCCACAAAATCAAAGATGAAAAGAAAGTGTATTATCAGGGAAAAGTTGACTCGTGTGGTAACGACCAGAGGAGGTTGGCTTCAATTGTAAACAGTTTACTTGGAAAAACAAGAGTCAGCTTAAGACCTTCTGTACCCGATGCCGAGTTGGCTGCCAACTTTGTGGCATTTTTTGCTGGCAAGATAACTCGCATAAGACAGGAACTGGATGATGCTTCTGTTGGTGAAGAACTTTCAGTTGTACTCCAACCCCGACACATTCCTAATAATGTCCTCTCATCCTTTCACTCAGTAGAGGTGGACATGATCTCGTCCTACATAAGAAACCTCAATAAAACATTTTGCCCGTTGGATCCCATAAATGTTTCCAAGCTACCAAGAGTCTATGATCACACAGTTGAGTTTATTTCCAAAATAATTAATAAGTGCTTCTCTGAAGGTAGCTTCCCACATTCTGAAAAGCATGCACTACTCCGACCTACTCTAAAGAAACCTGGACTTGATGTTGAGAACATGTTGAACTATCGTCCTGTCTCCAACCTGTCCTTCATATCAAAGATATTAGAGCGTGCAATACTTGACCAATTACAACCACTACTTCAGCAGAATGAAACTATCCCAATTTTTCAGTCTGCTTACCGACAGCATCATTCAACTGAAACAGCATTGATTAGAGTACATAATGATCTAGTTGAGAACATTTGCAATGGTGTGGCCTCACTATTGGTCTTGCTTGATCTCTCTGCGGCTTTTGACACAGTGGATCACGAGTTGTTATTGAGTGATCTTTATGATTGTGGTGTGCGTGACTCCGCTCTCTTGCTTCTTGGGTCGTACTTGTCAGGTAGATCCCAGAGTGTGATGGTAAATCAAGTGGTCTCGGACTCGACACCCCTGCAGTATGGTGTTCCGCAGGGATCAGTTTTAGGTCCTATTCTATTTATAATTTATATTAGCAGTTTGTCTCTTCTGCTTCGTGCACATAATGTCACCTTTCACTTTTATGCAGATGACACCCAGATTTATGTGAGAATCACAAATATAGTTGATATACGGAGTAAGATGGAATTGTTGATGTCTGATATCAAGAAGTGGATGAGAGCGAGAAAACTTAAACTAAATGATGGTAAAACTGATATTCTCATCATCCGAGGAAATAGAAGAGCTGATGATATAGTAGGTGCCCTCTCCATCAATGTGGGTGGATCTCAGCTGCGACCGGCCAACTCTGTTCGAAATCTGGGTGTATATGTGAACTCCCGATTAGATTTCAAAGAGCATGTAAACCAGATAGTTAAAAGTTGTTACTTGCACATCAGAAATCTCTATTTGGTGAAGCCGTTTATAACCAGACGTTGCCTCCTGACGTTGGTTCACTCATTGGTCTTCTCTCGTGTTGATTATTGCAATGCCCTGTTGGTGGGTCTTCCAAATTATATTTTGAAGAAAGTTCAGTCTGTTCTTAACAGGGCCGCAAGACTAATTTTTGGTGTTCCACCTAGAACTCCTACTACATCTCTTCACATAGAACTGCACTGGCTGCCAGTAAGAGCAAGAATAGAATTTAAGTTGTGTTTGGTGACTTTTAAGGTTCTCAAATTTGGTGAGCCTAGGTACCTTGCGGAGCTGCTCAGGCGCCCACCGGCACACCATGGTGTAGTTGTGCGTCATGACAATGACCCTTTTCGTCTTGATGAACCAAGGGCTTTCCAGCAGTCTTCTTTCTTTGAGAGGTCATTCTCCTACATGGCTCCGAGGTTGTATAACAGGTTGCCGCTGTCCATGAGACAACTGAGTTCTGTTGAATGCTTCAAGAGACAACTTAAGACTTTTCTCTTTGAGAGAAGCTATGATCTTGAGAGAGGTGTCATGACAGATGGCTATAGAGTTTAGGCTATTTTGCCACTGCTAGTGATTGTTAAATGTGTGTTAATCAAGCCTTTTTAACTTGAAGTTTCTTGTATAACCTCTGCTTACTTTTTGTCTGTATTTATTGTTTTTTGTCTGTATTTATTGTTTATCTTTTTCTTTTTCTATTATTAATATTAATATTGATGATTTTTTAAATTTATTGTTCTTGTTAAAAGAGTACTCTTTGTTTAAATCTGTTGTTACTTCATATTTTGCAATTATTTGTCTTTATATTATATGTATTCATTGTCGATAGTATCAATTGCTTACTTTTGCGATTTCCTTAGTTTATTTGTGCTATAAATGTAGGTTATTTGTAGGGTAGTTATTGATAGGGGTCACTTGAGGCATGCTATGCTTACAGGTACCTACCCGATAGCACTATCGTTAGTGAGTGCTGTACTGTATTTTATATATTATTTTGTAATAGTATAGATATCTTATCAATATTTGTATTTTGTACTATTGTTAATGTCTTGTCATGTTGCAAATTTGATTTTAAATAATATTTTGACATTTAACATTTAGTTTCTTTATTCATGCAGAGTTTAGTAAAATTTGCCAGAACGTCCCGGACTTCCCAAACTTGACTACTTCCTTTAACGTGGCGATAGTGCGTTGTTATATGTGCGATTAGTTTGCTTGGGAAACAGATTAACTTGCTCATGTAGTAATGTACACCCTATGTGGTGGATTGTGTTCTTTTATTTAATAGTTTTCATTTTAGTAAGCGTTGTTTCCACATAGCGATTTTGATAATTTAATTTGACTTTATATTGTCCTTGTCCCAATTTTGGTTTGTTTAGTTTGCAAGTTTTACATTTTAAATTGTATATAAGCCTTCTTTTGATGCATTGATTTTTGTTCTTTTTTCTTTCTCTTTTCGAGCGCTAGTGAATTCTTCGGAAAAATTGGCGCTTATGAGAAATAAGTAACATCTATCTATCTATCTATCTATTGCCTGACGCCGTGATCCCCGAAGGGGTGGCCACGAACGAACCGCCCCCATGCACCTCTGTCCCCAGTCAGTCGACGCCCCTCCCCCCAACCAGCACCGCCTTCATTCATGTAGTTCCTCACTCCATCCTTCCACCTCATATTCGGTCTACCTCTCCCCCTCTGTCCCTCCACCTCGCTCTCGTACACCCTCTTAGTCATTCTCTCGCTTTCCATACGTTCCATATGGCCGAACCATCTCAAGTTGTTCCTTTTCACACTTTCCAGCACATCTACCTCCACACCACACCTCCTTCTTACTTCCTCATTAGTCTGTCTATCCCTCCATGTAATTCCGCACGCACTCCTTAAGTAATTCATTTCCACTGCTCTCACTCTTGGTCTGAGTCTCTCAACCAACGTCCATGCTTCGCTTCCGTAAGTCAGTGTCGGGATTACCACACTGTCATGCAAGGACTTCTTCACTTCCATACTGACCACCCTATTTCTTGTTACTGCTTTTAGCGTTCCTACAACCCTCTTCCCCTGTTGTACCCTCTCCCGCACCTCTTCATCCATAGTCCCATCTTTACTCAACACACTGCCCAGATACTTAAAAGAGTTGACGATCTCCATAGCCTGACCGTTCAGCTTCACCTCACACTCTGTGACTTCACCCCTTTCGAAGACCATAACCTTGCTCTTCCCCGTATTTACCTTCAAATTCCGTTTTTCGCACACTGTTCCAAACTCATTTACCAGACCCTGCAACTCCCATTCATTATCACTCATCAGAACTGTATCATCCGCAAACAGCAGTATAGGTAGCTTCCACTCAATTCCCTCCCTTTTCAGCGATACACCAACATCCACTGCTCTTGATAGTATTTCTTTCATAACTCCATCCATATATACAGTAAACAACCACGGGGACATCACACACCCCTGTTTCAAACCAACATTCAGGTCAAAGAACTCGCTCTGCTCACTCTCCACACGTACTGCCGCCTTTGCACCCTCATACATGCTCTTCACTGCTTCCTCGGTGGTTACCACACACTCCTCTTTCCCCTTTGCCCTTATATAGGGGGACTATTATGCCAGTCTTCCAGTCATCGGGTGCACTCCCCTTCTCCCATGCTAGTTTGCACATTTTCCATACCCATTCTATCACTATCTCACCACCATACCACAACATTTCCCCACACACTCCATCTGTTCCTGGTGCTTTCCCCAACTTCACTCTTTTCATGGCTTCCCACACTTCTGACCTCCTGATCCCCACCTCCTCCTCCACTACTTCTCTTCTTCTCCCTCCCATACCATATCCAGCTATGTTTGCTGGCTCTTCATTCCTTTCATTTAGCAACTCACTGAAGTACTCCCTCCATCTTTCGACTCTCTCTTGCTTCTCGGCTAGCATTCTCCCATTCTTATCTTTCACACCCTTACTGTTTCCCTTGCTACCTTCCCTAACTTTCTTGACTTCTTTCCAGAACAGTTTCTTACTCTCCCTCCATTTTACACTCAGATTCCTTCCAAATTCCTCATCTACTCTTCTCTTACTTTCCTTCACTACTCTCTTCACCACCCTCTTACTCTCCACGTACCTCGCTCGTTTCTGTCTCTCGGAATCTTCATTCCCTCTACTACCCAACCACTCTCTATATGCTTTCTTCTTTTCTTCCACAGCTATTCTTACCTCTTCTGTCCACCATGCTGTACCTTTCACTCCCCTCCCTCTTCTCCTCACTCCACACACCTCCTCACATGCTGCACAGATCTCATCCTTAAACACCTTGCTCATCTCCTCCACTTCCTCCATAACTTCCAGGTCGAACCCACCTAGTCGTCTTTCCACTGCTCTCCTGTACTCCTCCCTGACTTCCTCCTCCTGCAACCTCTCCACCCTCCTCACCATTCCACCCTCCTCTCGCCTCCCTCCCGCTCTCCTCACCCACTTCTTTTGTATCCTAACCTTAGCTACCACTACATAATGATCAGACAGACCCCCTCCAATACCCCTATACACCCTAGCATCCATCACAGATTTCTTCATTCGTTCATCCACACATACATAATCAATCAATGACTTTCGTTCCACCACTGTCTTATCCTTCATCGTCAACATCCGTTTCCACGTGTACCTGTGGATCATTCTGTGTCGGAAGAAGGTGTTGGCTATCCACAGCCTCCTCCCCACACATACGTCCACAAGTGCACTACCATTCCCATTCACCTCTGATGGTACCCCCCACCCTCCCACCACTCCCTCAACTTTCCTATCACCCACCTTACCATTCATATCCCCAATCAGAAATATTCTTTCGTTCTTGTCAAACTTCTCCAGGCACGCCTCCACATTCATCCAGAACTCCTCTTTCTTTCTTTCAAGTATATCCTCTGTCGGGGCATACACGCATACAATCACCCACGTTTGTATTCCTACTTTCATTCTCACCCACACAATCCTTGAACCCACAGACCCATACTCTCTTACACATTCCTTCCATTTGCTACTTACAAACAAACATGCACCTTCTCTCGCTGTTCCTTCACTCACTCCAGCACACACACCCATTCCACACTCCCACTCTCTCACATCTGAACCTTTCCATTTGGTCTCTGTCATTCCACATACATCCAGCCTGGCATTCACTAACACTTCCAGAACCTCTCTCTCTTTTGTGCCATCATTCATGTCACTAACATTCCATGTCGCCATTCTCAGAATGTCCGAAGGCATGTCCTTAGTCGGTCGTGGTTCGTCAACGTTGGTTCCGTCCGCATCCGAGGCTGTTCGTTCGTTTTTTTTTGCTTAGATATTTTTTCCGGGTGGGGGTCGCAAGCCCACTGACCCAACCTCTTTAGTCGCCTCTTACGACACGCAGAAGGCACGTGGGGCATATTCTATTCCCTAACCCCCAGGGGGGGAGTAAGTAACATGCTTATTATTATTTATTATTATTATTAGATCTCCGGTCACTGGGAGATTCCCGCGTTCTCTCTGAGTCCGGGTTGAAGCGAGTAGGCTGAGGAAGGGGATCTCCTAGATATCTATTCATTGCCTACTTCGCCGGAGTTCCAATTTCATATACTGGATTCTCCGGGTAGATATTTTTATCTACCATTTTTTTACGGAATAACTTTTATTCAGTCAATCCCGGTGGAATCTCGAGTCCTCCACACAGGTCCACACGGACTATTCGGTGCTTATTAAATCTTTGATTCAACATGGAGTTATTATTAAATCTTTGATTCAACATGGAGTTATTATTAAATCTTTCCCCCCGCACCTTTGATTCAACATGGAGTTATTATTAAATCTTTCCCCCCGCACCTTTGATTCAACATGGAGTTATTATTAAATCTTTCCCCCCGCACCTTTGATTCAACATGGAGTTATTTTCCATTAGTCTTGCTGGGTCATCTCTTTGACTCCGGGTCCCCACAGTCAACGAGGACATATCTTAGGAACTTCTACCCATACAGTATCTCCGGGTGCTCTAACCCTTAGGGAGAATACATACTCCGGTTCCCATATACCGAGTTATACCACTCTAACTCCGGGTATTCAACAAAAGTGTCTTAACTCCGGTTCCCAAACACCGAGTTCTACCAACATAACTCCGGGTATCCCTTAGTGAGAATATATCCCCGGTTCCTATATACCGAGTTCTACCAACATAACTCCGGGTATTCAACATAGTGACTTCACTCCGGGTCCCAGACACACAGAGTTCTACCAGTAAAACTCCGGGTAGTCTAATATTTTCAATTAACCCCGGTTCCCAGACACCGAGTTCTATCAACAAACTCCGGGTAGTCAAACAATATTCACTTATTTCCGGTTCCAGACACCGAGTTATACCAATACCAAGTGCTACTAACACACTCCGGGTATTCAATTACTATTCAAGTTGACAGTCCTAGATGACAAATTTCAAATTGGTAATTACTAGAAGCACCTTCAAGAACTTTTACAAGACTTGTCTATGCTTAGCATAGTACTAGAGATAACTCAGTTTTGACAAAGTCCCGAGTAAAACTTCATACACTCAGCATTGCTGATAATGTTTATACTCATTCAGAGTGGGCAGAAATAGGCACTACACTTTCCAATCCTAAATTATGGTACAATGTGTAGGATTATTCCTACCTTTTATTAGAGCAGTATTTCAATAACCACGGTTAACCTGTTCACTCATGTCCATGTAGGTTAGGAGGATTAATAATTTAGCCGTCCGGCTGGCTAAGTTGATAGCGTGCCTGCTACCCATCTTGCAGGTCTTGCGTTCAATCCCCTCATATTGAAAAACAAATTCTGGGATATAGCCGGCGATTACAAGTAGCCTGGGATGGTATGGACATGTGGAGAGAATGGATGAACAAAATTGGGTGAAAAAATGCAGGTCTGTGATTGTGGAGGGAGCTGCACCAAGGGGTGGACCGAGGAAGACCTGGGATCGGACTGTACGCGCCGATCTCAAATCCAAGAACTTGACAAGTGAAGCAGCCCTTGGGGTCCAGGGTTGCCTGGAATGCCGCCATTAGGACAAGAGACTGAAACTGCACTTATGTGTGGAACACTCAGTCTTAAAATTTTATGTATGTATGTATGTACCATCTCCCCATGAGCAAGGGGGATGGGTAATGGTCTCTGGTAGACTAAAGAATGCCAAGCGCTTGTGAATCCTCGAAGGAGGAGAACGGGCGCTATATAAGTACGCATTCATACTGGGGGTGAAAAAATCTCGCTACGCATTTGCTAGGTTAAGTTAGTTTAGTTGGCATTAGAAGTGATGGTAGTAATATATGGGATTGATGGTGATAGTAGTGATGATGGTGATAATAGTAGTGATGATGGTTGTAGTTGTATTTATGATGGTTGTAGTTGTATTGATGATGATTACAGTAGTAATGCTGATGACAGTAGTAGATATGATGGTGACAGTAGTAGATATGATGGTGACAGTACTAGTAGTAGTGATGATGGTCATACTAGTAGTGATGATGGTGACAAATAATGATGATAGTTGTAGTGATAATGATGACAGTAGTGATGATGGTAGTGACTGACGATGGTGTGAGTATTAGTGCTGATGGTGAGTAGTAATGAGGATGGTTAAAGTTGTAGTGATGATGACAATAGTTGTGGTGATGAAGATCATAGTAATGGTGATGATGGTGACAGTAGGATAAATGATGGTAATATTTGTGACAGTAGTAATGATGATGGTTATAGTAGTAGTGATGATGTTAACAGTAGTAATGATGATGTTAACAGTAGTAATGATGATTGTAAGATGGTGGTGATGATATTAGTAATGATGGTTGATAGTTGTAGTATCAATGATGATAGTAGTGATTAAGATGACAGTAGTAGTGATGATGGTGAGAGTAGTTGCGATGATTGTAATTGTAGTAGTGATGATGATCATAGTAATGGTAATGATGAAAGTAGTGATGATTGTGGCAGTTGTAGTGATGATGGTGATTGTGATTGATGATGATATTAGTACAAAGGAGTACAAAGGAAATCAAGCAACAACAGATCTAGTGACCCTTCTAGGTTGCTTGTCCTCCAAAACACTGAGGATCAAGTGTCCAAACAGTGGTTTAGAGTGGGTAAGGAAACATTGGAAAGGGAATTACTGCCCTGGAACTAATGTCCGTGGCAGGATTAGGAAGTTAGTAGGGGACAGATGGGTTAGTAACTGAGGGGGGGATAAAATAAAGTTATTCATTTACAAACGCAGTCAGTCGCGGGTTTGATGCGAGATATTTGTCTAGGCGGAGTTTAAATGAATCAACGGTGATGCAGTCTATAACGTTTCGGGGAAGCCCATTCCACAAGTTGACAACTCGATTGAAGAAGAAATTCTTAGATTCGTGTGAGTTAAAAGATTTACCAATAATTTTGCAACCGTTTCCCCGCGTGTAATTAGATTGGTCGATAGTGAAGTACTTACTACAGTTCATATTGTCGATGCCTTTGATGATTTTGAACACTTGAATTAAGTCACCTTAATCTGCGCTGGGTTAAAGGAAATAGATTTAATTCTCTAAGACGCTCTTCGTATGGTTTGTTCTTTAGGCTAGGTATCATTTTGGTAACTCTACGTTGAACTCGTTCTAGCTTGTTTATATCTTTTTGGTAATAAGGGCACCAGGATTGAACGCAGTATTCCAGAAGAGGGCGGACTAAGGAATTGTAAAGGGTTAGGATAACTTCTTTGGATTATGCTCAAATGACCTGCCTATAAAGCCAATTATTTTGTTTGCCTTCTTAACAACTTCTGAACATTGTTGACTCGGTTTTAGGTTACTCGATATTGTTACTCCCAGATCGGTTTCTCTGTTTACATTCTTAAGCTGAGTGCCATTCATCGAATAGTTTGCTTTCTCATTTAGGTATCCGATATGTAGTACTTTACATTTATCCGCATTGAAACTCATTTGCCAAATTTGGGCCCAACATGACAATTTATCTAGATTGTGTTGCATATCGTCAACTTGTTCTTTTGAGAGTACGCTATTTGCAATTTTTGTATCGTCAGCAAATTTTGAGATTGTGCAGGTGAGACCCTCATCTATGTCGTTGATGTAAATTAGAAAGAGAATTGGTCCTAGTACCGATCCCTGGGGTACCCCGCTACTTACATTGGTCCATTTATTAGTGGCCCCTCCATCATTGACGAACATGCCTATTACATAAGGCATCCTCTTCAAACACTAATCCGCCGTAGTTTGAATCTACCGCGCAGAGCATTTAAAAACTGAGGAGCCTTCATCATGAGCGCACGCGACCTCACTCATGGCTTCAGTCATTATGAATTGGGTTCTCACTACGAAAAAACTTCGTAAAAAATAAAAACAAAAAGAAAATAAGAATAACTATCTAATAAGCTTTCCATCATATCGTGGATGTACTTGTGTGGATCTCTGACCAGACGCTGATTCAGGCGTCATTCCTCCTTCTCTGCTCTGCGCTCAGCCTGCCCGGACGTGTCTCCCCACGCTCCGCTGGTTCCGCATTTGTTGCGTCCCTAGTGAGTTTTTTCTCATTTGTTTACTCCGGGATGTATCGAGTAAGGTTAGGATATGCGTAGCAGGAGTGTCCTGGGCTGGTTGCCCGCAGTGCAGTGTATTTGGAGTCGTGTGTTTGGGGCATCTATTTCGGATGTACCCTCGTGGTCCTGTTGTGGACATGTGAACTTTTTCACAGTTAGTTAGCTTGTGATGCAGGCGGCTTTCATTACGCGTTAATTATTGCTGCCTTTTATCTTTCTGATGAGGTAAGCTTTGCTTCTGACGTTCCCTGTGTTATTTTCTTCACTTAGTGAAGTTTTTTCTGGGTCCCGAGTCAGTCTTCCCTTTGTCGGAAGTTTTTCTACAGTGGTGTGTTGGCGGTGGTTCCTGTTGTGATATTTCCAGTGTTTTGTGTATATTTCAACATTTCCTATTCCGTCTACTTAGGCCTAGCCAGCCGCTCGTAGCTTTGCCACATGTACAAGTGTTATTGTTTATTATGTATAAATATGCCCTACTGTGTCATGTGTATCCGGGTTTTAGTTGTGTATTGGCTAATTCCTCGGACTATGTTTGTTTCCTGGTTTAGTTGTGTATTGGCTAATTCCACGGATTATTGTGTGGACTTAGGTTAGTCGTGCGTGGCTTCCTTCGTGTCCAGTGTACGTTCAGATGGTGTCTGATCGGGGTGGGTGTCCTTCCGGCGGGTTTTTTCTCGGTTTCACCATGATAAAACCCGGCCGAGAGCCGTGTTGGGCCACACGTGGTTTTAACACAGGCTTGTGTCCCCGGCGATGAGGTGTCTGTGGCTCTCCAGGACTGCGTCTCTGTTGGTGCCTGGTTTCAGGCCCCCTTTGATTCCCGGCGGATTGGCTGTTCCCATCTATAAAACGTTGTTCTTGCGAACATACGTTATGTAGTTTTTCTACCAGGTTTTACAAAACCACATGAAAAACCTAGCTGTTGTTAAGGGCTTTCCTCCCCGGCGATCTTTTACAAAGAAGTGGGGACAGGAACTTATGGGGTTAACGTTTTGACATCTCACCCGGCGGGTGTACCTTGGAAGGGTGGGATAAACAATTAAGTCATTCAGTAAATTAACCATTCCATTTTCAAGCAATACTGTATGTATCGCCGCCTTTATACTTACGGCAATTGAAGGTTCAATTGGGGTTAATATCGTTTTTTCACACCCGGCGGGTGCTCCTAGTTGGAGGAAATAAGGAATTTACAAATTCAATTTCGATTTAACTACTTAATTCAGTGATACATTTAGGTATCGCCGCCTTCAATCTTACGGCGACCTTTTTGTGACAATTCGTTAGAAATCAGATCTCATGTCAGCCTGCCCTGTGTTATTATACAAAAAATATTTCAAGGGCCGGCGTCTTTATGGGGGGTTGTTTTTGTTCCAATATTGAATCTTGAGACAGTCACCACCAGAAAGACTATAATCGCCATGCTGGTCCGATATTATGTCAGAGGGTATTCTTCACTTTCTTCAAAAGATTTGTTTAGATATTCTGAAACCCCGCCGCGTAGCGAGCTGTGATCGTTGTGTCATTACATCTCATTATCCGGTGGGCTATTAACACTTGTGTGCGAACATGTTGGATTAACCTTATGAGCATTAATTCCTGGAAATTTTCTTTTTTTCCAGAGCTGGGCTCCGGCGGACCAATACAGACCCGGCGGTAGTTTTCCCCACCAGTCTCTGTCATGGCTACCGTGGCCCCAGTCTTTGCTTTATGCACTACCCCTGCTTGTGCCGGTATCCCTATTTTTGTGCATACCCTTTGCATAAGGTGTGTTAAATGTCTAGACCGTTCAAGGGGTCTCTGGGTTATGCGTAATTGTTCTTTTTGCTCCCAATTAGCTGTAAAAGTCCTTTGCGATAATGATAAGACCGCGGCAGTAGCGTTAAGAGAAGTAAGGCAACAGATGTCAGCCTACACTATGATTGTTGCACATAGATCACTTCAATGTGATAACGTCCCTCTTTGGGATAAATTGTTATTTGAACACCCTCCCCCTAAACGTTCCTCTAGAGTCACGAGCCATAAGCCGGCGGAGACTGGTCAGGGTTCTGTATCTTCTGCGGCTACACCCAAACGTCCACGAGAGCCTACACCCCCGGCATCCGCCTCATCATCTCGGGCGAGATCTCGGTCTAGGTCACCTCTCAGACGACAGTCATCTAGTCTTGCCTCTTCACCGGCGAGTAAGAAGAGTAGGACGGAAAGTTCCACCAGTGGTCACGGCGATGATTCCTCGAAATCAAAGAATAGTTCACGGTTACACCGTAGCCATAAATCCTCCAAAAAGGATTCACATAAACGAAAGTCCTCCCTACATTCACCAGTTTCTAGTGCCTCTCATCGTACCTCTACCCCAGACAGAGTTTGTGTTAGGTCTCAAGGGTCCAGTGCGGTGCCTGTCCTTAAAGAGGATTTACCCATAAATATTTTAACCCTGGAATTGGAAAGTTCGGGGGGTTCAGTTCGTGATAATGTGTCAGACTCTCAAGAGAGTGTAGGCCAGGGCCTCGGTGTTTGGCGGTTTGCTCAGCCAGGGTCCGACCACCCACGTCCGACTCAAACGAGTCACGCAGTAGCTGATGTCCACAGGGACGCGGCGATCCCATCCTCTATTCCTGACTTGTCTTGGCAGCAAGGTACCCCGGCTTCGGAGGGATCTTCTCAGGAAGAGAAAGACGAGGTTTCAATAATTTCGGAGATGGAAGGGCAAGAGTCAGGCTCAGGCTTAGACGCCGCACAGGATATTAATGATTCACCTGTAAGTTCATCTTCAAATCAATTTGTTACTGCGCAAGAAATTAATGGGCTGCTTACTCAGGCTTTATCTAGATTTTTTGGCCAACAACAGGAAGCCCCCACAATCGACTTGGGGGCTCCCACGACAAGTTCTACGGTACGGCCTCTGATGACTTCGATTGTTTTTATCTAAGATCCCTTACCCCCCCACTCTGTCAACATCAGTAGCTACCAAGCCTGCTACGGCGGCATTGACAACTTCCAATGTCAGGGTCATCACGGATGTTAATCCACCCCCTCTAGACAAGGCACCTATCATAAAGGTAGCCATGCCCTTGCTTTATGGACCAGACGAGTCTTGGGTCCTTTTGACCCCCAATAAACCAGAGCTAGCCCAACCTACCTTGTCAGGGGAGCTCCCAGTACCGAGTGAGTGGGTCATCCAAGGCAATAAATCAAAGAAATTAAGGGCCTTGGATAATTTGGGAAATGTACTAGACGTAAACATCAAGGCTATACCTAGTTATTATCACCAGGACTATTTTGTGTATGCTACTAAGCCAGCTTTACCCCCTGCCTCAGCTTCGAAACTATTTTCAGACTGGTCTAAGCTGGATGGGTTTTAATGATATTAAGACTCTGTCAGCTCTCACTCCTGAACTTGATTTACAGACCGTCACAGACGAAGCAGCTAATCCAGTTTTGAAGGTGGGGCAGTTGGGTCCAGGACCTTGGGTAGATTGGGAAATAGAGGCTCAAAACTTTGCAACCACATTTACTTCGAAATCTTCCCACCAGATCCCTCAAGATACTCAGTCGTGGTTCTCCATGCCTGTAGGGTCTGCAGGCGGAGTCCCGTCAGCTTTGTTTTCTTTCCTAGCTGCCCCTAAAATTAATCTTTGTGAGCTAAAAGACCCTTTCACTACCCCTACCCCTACTCACCTAGACAGAGAATTTAGGCTCAGGGGGAAAGCTTTTCGCCTGTTCTCCCAATACATAGTGTCTCAACAGGTAGCTGAGTCTTTACTACGGTCTACTCAGGCAATCGCAGATGCGGATGCCAGAAGATCGGTTGAATTGTCCCGGCGACTGCTCCTCCAGTCGTCAATCCAATCCTTGGGTGACATACGCACCGCCTTGCTTGAGGCGGTACGAGCAAGACAAGATCTCAGAATGTCTTTAGTTCGCAAGCTACCTGATCGCATTGCGAATCAGGTGGTCATGTCACCAGTGCTTACTCCCTCTCTAATGTCCCCTGAAGTGTGGCGAACGGTGTTCAATATGGCACAGGCTTTTAAGCACAGTCCCACCCCTTCTAAGAAACCTACATATACCTTCCCCAAACCCAGGCCAACTACTAAAGCTCAGCCAGGGGGATCTAAACCCTTTCTTCCGCCTAAGTCTTCCCACTCCCCCCAAGGTCAGTACAGGCATAGACAGGGTAGGTTTTCAGGTCAGAGAGGACGCGGCCAGCATAAGCCAGGCCAGGGCCAGTCGTCGGCCAACACCAGCCAGCCGGCAAAGCGTCCAGCACCACCAACCCCACCATCAAAAAACTAAAGTCTCTCTCACTCCCGGTGCCAACCTTAAGGCCGGAGGACCCGAGGGTAGTACAGCCGGCGAACCCTTGTCTGCTAACTGGGTCGTTCCGAACGTGTCACCAGGCATGGCCATTAAACACTTGGGCACGGATGGTGGCACGCAAAGGCATCACTTGGCAGTGGCTCCGGCGACCTCGCTTACGTCAGCCGACAACGGCGAATTTTGTTTCTTTAGAGGTGGAGTCACTGGTCCAGGAAATGATTGCCAAGAATGTCATCATCCCGGTCCCCCCAAATTACCCTGTATTTACGTCCAAACTATTTTTGGTTCCCAAAAGGGACAGTGTTCAGATGAGGCCGGTCGTAGACCTGTCTTACCTGAACCTTCACATTCACAACGAATCTTTCAGAATGTTAACAGTACACCAAATCAGGCTAACACTCCCACCGGGAGGTTGGATGTGTTCACTAGACCTGACAGACGCCTATTGGCACGTATCGGTCAACAAAAGATTTCAAAGGTTTTTGGCCTTACGGATCAGGCACCAAAATTTTGTTTTTCAAAGGATGCCGTTCGGTTTGAACCTAGCACCTCGATTATTCACAAAATTAGTCCGGCAAGCCCTGATGCCATTGTTAAAACAGGGGATCAGAGTGTTGTGGTATCTGGACGACTGGCTGGTGGTGGCAGAGACACAACATTTATGCATAAAACATGTCAATATCATTTTAAATCATGTCAAAACTATAGGCTTCAAGGTAAATCTGGTAAAGTCAAACCTTGTTCCCTCCCAAGTAAGGTGTAATTCAGTGGATAGGGCTGGTCTGGGACACGGCCGCTCTCACTCTGAGTCAGAGTGTGGACAATCGCAACAGGTTTCGCAGGAAACTGTTCATGTTTCTTCACAGTCTGACTACGACACGAAGGGTCTGGGAGAGTCTGGTCGGCTCTCTCAACTGGATTCAACTAACTGTCAAGTTGGGCCGGTTGAAAGTAAAACGATTAATATTGGAAGGCAACAAATATTTCCCGCTCTTACCGGCGGGAAAATTATGGCCCATCCCGAAATTAATCCACACCTTGCTAGCGGTCTGGGCAAAGAGGGAAACGTTGTACTCAATAATGTCATGGACTTCTCCTCCACCAACGGTATGGATAGACACGGATGCGTCAGGCACAATAGGTTGGGGATTTCAATCAAATCAGGGGCACCAGGGTCAGGGGCTTTGGTCCCACTTAGAAATCTCTCACATCAATGTCAAAGAATTACTAGTCCCCTTGTATTTCCTTCAGGCTCACGGCCCGGCATTACGGGGCAAGTCGGTGGCCTTCAGAATGGACAATCTGAATGCGGTTCACTGTATTCAGAAGCAAGGATCAACGAGGTCAAGGGGGTTGCTAAACGTGTCGGAAGAGATTTTTACTCTAGCCAACAGACTAGAAATTTACCTTCACGCATCTTATCTCCCAGGCGTAGCGAACGTCTGGGCAGACGCTCTGTCCCGGAGACAGAGCACGACAGTAGAATGGGAGCTCAAGCAACCCATTTTCAACCTAATGATTGCAGAGCTCTCCCATCCACAAGTGGATCTTTTTGCGTCCGAGGAGACTCACAAACTCCCTCTATACCTCACCCGCCGGGCGAAAACGCCGGCAGGGGGGCCAGACGCCCTAGTGACAGACTGGAACAGATGGAGCTCCATCTATCTGTTTCCGCCGCCAGATGCGTCACTAATGTGCCACGTAGTGAACAAACTACGAGATTATCGAGGCTTAGTCTCGCTAATCGCGCCCCTGTGGCCGGCGCAGTTGTGGTACCAGCAATTGAAAACGTGGTGCCCGGACCCGGTATCGCTCCCGGTCGGGTATTTCCACTTAGACACGATTGGCAACCTAGCGACCTCGCTGACTTTTGCATTATGGACATTCAGGAGGCCAAGTGGCTGGCACCATACGGTAGAGATGTGACTAATAAATTAATCAATCAATATACTCAGTCTACGAAACATCAGTATCACTCACATTGGCAAGCCTTTACTTCTGGATTATCAGAACGGAACAGAATGTGCCGTCAGTGGCTTTAGTTTTCAATTACTTGAATTATCTGTTTGAACAGAAACATTTATCGGTGGTAACATTAAAAAATCACTTAACTGCGATTAGAGTGCCCTTTTTAGACCTTACAGGTCTTTCCATACCGGTGGCGGAGGAAACAGGTTTTATGAGAGCTTGTTTTAAACTTCGCCCACCTCCCCGTCAGCTCATGCCTACTTGGTCTTTCGACAAAGCTTTGTCTTTACTTCACTCTCGTCTGTACCAAAATACTGCAGACTTTGCTTTACTCTTAAAAAAGGCGGTTTTCCTTATGGCTTTGGCCACCGGGAACAGAGTGTCTGAGCTGGCGGCAATGAGCAACACACCTAATTGCCTTAGGTTTGGTAGACTTAACGAATGTATTTACATTGCGCCTTCCCCAGGTTTTGTAGCCAAGAATGAGCACAGTGCACACGTGTTTTCAGAGTTCACGGTGCCAGCATTAAAAAGGGGAAAGGTGCATCATAATCTATGTCCAGTGCAAGCTCTAACCAAATATTTGAGAGTAGCTCCTCTAAACCCCCAAGGTGCTTTATGGGTAGCAAGTACGGGTAAACGCTTACTTAAACGGCGATTAGCATCTCTTCTGGTCGAAGTCATTAAAGAGAGTAATCCCGGCGTGGTGGGTAGGGCCCACGATTTACGCAAATGGGCAGCCTCTTTACGTTTCCTGAAAAACTTTTCAGTGGAAGATATCGCGTCCACTCAATTGTGGGCGTCTAATCATACGTTTTTGTCTAGATACTTGTCAGTTGCTCTAGACAAACCTTCCTTACCATGTATAGCTTTAAGGCAGAGGGTCTAGGTGGCCCTACAGTCACTTTTGTTTATTTTCACAAAGGGGGGGGGGGGGGGGGGTGCAGTCAGTTGACATAGGACACCCTAGACCCCGCCGGAGTATGAGAGCTGTGATACAATGTAAGATTAATGTGATATAAAATTTCTCAGAGAGAAATTGTGCTAGTACAATGTTAGTACAAAACAACGGGGTTGTTATAGTAGTTTTAGCTGCGAAAGCAATTTAATTTTAGAATCAGTGGAGATCCTTTGCAATTTATCTCCACGATTATGTTGGGGTTTATGATGTGCACATATAAGCTTATAACTTGTTATTTTTGTCACCACTCGTTGAGTGGGGTGCCTTTGTAACTACAGATCTGTGTTCAGAATCTTTAGGGTTACCCATTTTTTTGTCAGGCAGGCTTCTTTGAAGCACGCACCTGCCTGAACCCCTTTTTCTTGTATTTTTTCGGCCTACGCCAATGAATAAATATATTTTTCAAGAGTAAGAATACTATGTGGTTGTTTTTATTATCTACTTTTCTAGAGTTATGATATGATTACGAATGTCCCCCTCCAGTCTTAGAAATCAGGCATGTTCGTCAATGATGGAGGGGCCACTAATAAATTATAGGTTTGACTCCTGTAAGGAGATAAAGAAAACCTAATATTTAGTAGTGGCCCCGTAATCATTGACGACTGGGGCCCTCCCGACCGTCCCCTTCCCATTCGTTGATGTATTGAGGATTTTGGTTTACTTGATATGTCAGTGAAGGAGGAATGACGCCTGAGTCAGCGTCTGGTCAGAGATCCACACAAGTACATCCACGATATGATGGAAAGCTTATTAGATAGTTATTCTTATTTTCTTTTTGTTTTTATTTTTTTACGAAGTTTTTTCGTAGTGAGAACCCAATTCATAATGACTGAAGCCATGAGTGAAGTCGCGTGCGCTCATGATGAAGGCTCCTCAGTTTTTAAATGCTCTGCGCGGTAGATTCAAACTACGGCGGATTAGTGTTTGAAGAGGATGCCATATGTAATAGGCATGTTCGTCAATGATTACGGGGCCACTACTAAATATTAGGTTTTCTTTATCTCCTTACAGGAGTCAAACCTATAATTTAGATGCCTTACCGTTTATGACTACTCTTTGCTTTCTGTCGCTGAGCCAATTTTCTATCCATTTCAACACACCGTCTTGTATTCCATGCGCTTTTAGTTTTAGCAGTAAACGTTTGTGGGGAACTTTGTCAAAGGCCTTTTGAAAATCAAGGTATATAATATCTACAGCTTTACTCTCGTCGTAGAGGTTGAGGATATCGTGGAAGAAGTCTAAGAGGTTTGTTAAACAGGAACGTTTTTTACGAAAGCCGTGTTGAGTATCTTTAAGTATGTTATTTCCTCTAAGTGATTTACGAGTCTGTCTCGTATGACCGTTTCTAGCATTTTACATACAACTGAGGTTAAGCTAATTGGACGATAGTTACTGGGTAGGGATTTGCTGCCTTTTTTGAATATCGGTGTTAAGTTGGCTAGCTTCCACTGATCAGGCATAGTTCCAGACTGCAAGGATTTATTGAATAGTAATGTCAGTGGTTTGGAGAGCTTTCATCCTTAGCTTCCTTTAGAACTCTAGGCGAGATTGTATCAGGTCCAGGCGTTTTATTTACCTTGAGTTTATCTAAACAATTCAATACTTCTCTCTCTGTAACGGTGATATTGCTTAAAACATCTGAATTATCAATCTGAATCGGCGATGGTGTAGGGATATCACTGAGGTTTTCTGTTGTAAAAACTGATGCAAAAAAGGTATTGAGGGCATTACTCATTTGTACTTCGTCTTTGGTGTATTCTCCATTTTCATCGACTAACGGTCCAACAGTTGAAGTAACTACTTTTTTCTTTCTGATATAACTATAGAATTCTTTCGGGTTTGTTTTACTTTGATTCGCAATATGTAACTCTAAGGTCTTTTTACTTTGCTTAATTAACTTTTTGGCTTTGCGTCGTAGCTCTACAAATTTCACCCGTTCTTCGTCATTTTGTGAAGATTTTAATCTATCATTAGCAAATTTTTTAGCAAGCAGGCAGTTTGAAATATCTTTATTCCACCATTTGGGCTTATTATTATGGCCTGGACGCCGTATTTTCGATGGTATGCAGTCTTGCACTGCTTTTAGGTAAGTGGTTTCGAATTAACTTCCAAGATGTATTTATGTCGTTATTGTTAATTAAAAAGCTCCAGTCAGTTTCTTTAAACATAGCTCTAAGTTTATGGAAGTTTGCTTTCTTGAAATTAGGGACTTTTTCGATGCTACTATTTGGTTCGTTACTAGTAAAATTTAAAGTGAAAGTTATCGTACGATGGTCGCTGTTACTGAATTCATCACCAACATTCAAATTCTCTATTAATTCTTCTTTTGTTGCAAGTACAATGTCAAGAACGTTATTACCACGGGTTGGCGTTCGAACAAATTGATAGAGCGAACTCTCTTGCAAGTTCGTATACAAGTCATGTCCGGAGTGTGAAGTAAGGGTATCGCCCCACTTGGTCACAGGTAAATTAAAGTCGCCAAAAATTACGGTATCTTGTGAGTTACTTACATCTGCAATTTGTTCGTAAATTTCTCGGTCAGTTTGCACTGATTGAGCTGGAGGTCTGTATATTAATGCAATTATTATTTTTGTACCTTTATTATTCTTTATTAGCACAAAAGATGCGTCGACGTTCACAATTTGAGGTTTTGACAAGAGGGTAGGGTTAAGACTTTCTTTGATATAAAGTAAAACGCCACCTCCATTTCGATTTATTCGGCTTTTCTCAAACATTACATAACCGGGAAGTGAATACTCTGCTAAAAAGTATCTATCTTCTGTATTGAGCCAAGATTCTGTTATGCCAATCACATCATAATTTTCTGTAAACACTAGCTCCTCTAAATCTGAAAATTTATTGCGTATGCTATGAGCGTTTGCATAGAAAACCTTTAAATTTGTTATTTTAGAACTCACGGAACGCTCTTTAATAATATTTTTGGTTCTTGTCGGATCTACATTTATGTTCATGGCTGTCCTCGGTCCTCGCTGTCTTCGGTCCTTATCGCTGGTGGTCCTCGGTTGCCTCTGTTTTTTTCTTGGCGTTGGATGATTTATGTAGTGATTTTAGTAGTGATGATGGTAACCCATCGCAGAGTTGGGTATGCCGTTTTGATTTTGGGCAAAATGGCACGTCTACTTTATCAACTCTGCGTAAGCAGAGTTTGGTATCGCCCCCCTGTATAGTGGGTACCACCCGAAAAAAATGTCTGTCGTCGTCGTCGTCTGTCTGTCTCCAAACTCCTCCTAGACCGTTGGGATGGATTTTTACCAAATTTTCACACAAACATTTGTTAGGTGAATGCGAACGTCAGTCAAAAAAGAGATTTTTTGAATTTGTGCAATAGTTATGATTTTAGGTCTAAAATATGGTTTTACCCCCTCCACCCGGGGGGCCCCCCCCCAGAACCCCCCCCCCCCCCCCTGCAATGAAGGCGTTCTGCGTGTGTGTGCCCTGTAGGGGCACACACACAGAACGCCTTCGTGTTGGGGGTGAAAACATCTTTCCCCGCATTTGTTAGGTTAAGTTAGTTTAGTTGACAATAGAAGTGATGGTAGTAATAGTGGGGATTGAGTTTTTTATTTATTTTTTGTATTTTTTTTATGAAGGAGACAAAAGGCAAACCTGCCTGTAACAAGTGTCTCCCCCGAAGTTAAACGAGTGAAAACATTATAATATTATCAACTCTGCGTAAGCAGAGTTGGTATCGCCCCCCTCCCCGCCGTATAGTGGGTACCACACGAAAAACATGTCTGTCGTCGTCGTCGTCGTCCGTCTGTCTCGCAACTCCTCCTAGACCGTTGGACGGATTTTCACAAAATTTCACACAAACATTTGTTGCGTGAATGCGAACGTCAGTCAAAATTTTTTTTTTTTTAATTTATGCAATAGTTATGATTTTAGGTCCAAAATATGTCCCCCCCCCCCCCCCCCCCCCCCCCCAAGCAATGATGGCGTTATTTGTGTGTGAGCCCCAAAGGGGCTCGCACACTAAGAACGCATTCGTTCTGGGGGCGAAAACATCTTGCTACGCATTTGCTAGGTTAAGTTAGTTTAGTTGGCATTAGAAGTGATGGTAGTAATATTTGGATTGATGGTGATAGTAGTGATGATGGTGATAATAGTAGTAACGATGGTTGTAGTTGTATTGACGATGATGACAGTACTAGTAGTAGTGATGATGGTAATCATAGTAGTGATGATGGTGACAAGTAATGATGATAGTTGTAGTGATAATAAAGTAGACGTGCCGTTTTGCCCAAAATCAAAACGGCATACCCAACTCTGCGATGGGTTACCATCATCACTACTAATACCATCATCAATCACAATCAACATAATCACTATTACTGCCATCATCACTATAATTGCCACAATCATCACGAGTACTGTCATCATCACCATTACTATGATCATCATCACTACTACAATTACAATTATCACTACTACTCTCACCATCATCACTGTCCATTGTCACTAGCATCTTAATCACTACTATCATCATTGATACTACACCTATCAACCATCATTACTAATATCATCACCACCATCTTACAATCATCATTACTACTGTTAACATCATCACTACTACTATAACCATCATCATTACTACTGTCACAAATATTACCATCATTTATCCTACTGTCACCATCATCACTACTACTGCCATCATCACCATTACTATGATCTTCATCACCACAACTATTGTCTTCATCACTACAACTTTCACCATCCTCACTAATACTCACACCATCGTCACTACCATCATCACTACTGTCATTATCAACTCTGCGTAAGCAGAGTTTGGTATCGCCCCCCCGTATAGTGGGTACCACACAATAAAAATGTCTGTCGTCGGCGTTGTTGTCGTTGTCCGTCTGTCTCGGAACTCCTCGTAGACCTTTGGACGGATTTTCACAAAATTTCACATAAACATTTGTTGCGTGAATGCCAACGTCAGTCAAAAAAGATTTTTTGAATTTATGCAATAGTTATGATTTTAGGTCCAAAATATGGTTTTTACCCCCCCCCCCCCCCCCCCCCCCCCCCAGCAATGATGGCGTTCTTAGTGTGTGAGCCCCGAAGACACTATGAACACATTCGTTCTGGGGGGCGAAAACATCTCGCTACGCATTTGCTAGGTTAAGTTAGTTTAGTTGGCATTAGAAGTGATGGTAGTAATAGTGGGATTGATGGTGATAGTAGTGATGATGGTTGTAGTTGTATTAATGATGTTGACACTAGCTCCTCTAAATCTGAAAATTTATTGCGTATGCTACGAGCGTTTGCATAGAAAACCTTTAAATTTGTTATTTTAGAACTCACGGAACCCTCTTTAATTAATAATATTTTTGGTTCTTGTCGGATCTACATTTATCTTCATGGCTGTCCTCGGTCCTCGTTGTCTTCGGTCCTTATCGCTGGTGGTCCTCGGTTGCCTCTGTTTTTTTCTTGGCGTTGGATGATTTATGTCACTGCTGCTTCTTCTCGGATGGCGTTTTTTGATCCATGGCTGCGGACTGCTTCGTGTACTTACACTAGTACTTACACTAGTTGTATTTGCGGGAGTGAGCATGCTCGTTAATTCCCGCCTCCTAAGATATGTTTGTCATACCGTGCTTTGAAACTATGCACTGATGGTGCAGACACAACTTCGGCTGGCAATTTGTTCCACCCACTAATCGAGTTGGTAGGAAATCTTTTACTTTTCAGATCAGATTTACTATTAAGCACTTTTAGTTTGTAGCTGTGAC
>JBAKBP010021759.1:0-40079 GCA_037953745.1 Lithodes maja | reverse complement strand
CTCTCAAGAGAGCATCCCGTCAATTAACGTAATTTGGCCGCACAGTCTTAAGGACCTCGCTAGGCTACGAGCCGCTTGCTCAGCCATTGTCTCTTAACCTTATGTATCCCAGCTAGACTTTGCTCGACCAGCAGATACAGCATAGTATTGAAGCTTCTCCTTATGTATATTATTGTTTATGCACTATTGATTTCATGTGTGGCACGCTTAGCTACTTCAGAGATTAGTGGCCCACGAGCACAATCTTAGTAGGCTATTGCCAGTGCATTGTCGGAGTACTTCTTCTTAATGTTTGCCATATCCTATTGCTTATTCTTATAATTCTTCTTATGTCTATTTAAAGCCTTTAATTACCAGTGAGTTATTCATTAAATTGCTGTTCAAAATCCGATACTTACTTCTTATGAGTATTCGAGAAGCATCTAACTTATCAGAAGATTCCTTGCTTGATGCTCGAGGACTATTGTTTAACGTAACGTAATAGTGCCGATCCGAAGTAGAGGGTGGAGGACTTCTTAAGTTCTTAGTTCAAGGGTGGATTACTTCGGCTTCGGCCAACACTATTCTTTAGTGTTGTAGTACTTTCTTCTTTGTTTGATTGTTGACCAGACTAGATAACTCCCGTCTTGTTATTAGTCTGTTGTGTGAAACGCTAGTACCGAGTTCTTGTATACCCCGTTATAGCAGATAGAACTCTGGAGGGTAGTGGCGTTTTTTGTTCGGCTGGCAGTACTCTGGGGTTGGGATCGTGTGTTTCCGTTGTGGCAGCGAGCCATACTCGAGTCCTGTGTAAGAGCCCTAGTGTACCCGAGTGCCCGGTCGTAACAGTTCCTTCCATCTCACTCTCGTACACTCTCTTAGTCATTCTCATCATCATCTCAGGGTGTTCCTTCCATCTCACTCTCGTACACTCTCTTAGTCATTCTCATCAAGCGGCTCGCTTGGTGTAGTGACTAGCGTCTCGGACTTCCACCCAGAAGGCCCGGGTTCGCGCCCACGCTCGGCGCATTAAAGATTTTTCACAAGCACTGAGCCGTTACCATCCCTCATGAGCAAAGGGATGGGTTAGTAGTACAGGACCCCAATGGAAATACGCCTAATCGGCCTTATTGAGCTATCCTTAGCTAGCTTAGCATGCGCTAGCTTTAAGAATTATTATTATTATTATTATTATCATCATCTCAGGGTGTTCCTTTTCACACTTTGCAGCACATCTACATCCACATCACAGGGGGTTAACTGTCTTGAAGGTGTAATATGATTAGAGTGTTTAAGATGTGTATGTGGTGACCCAAGTTCGAATCCCGGGACGATCACATGCTTTCATTAATTTAATTGGGAGGTGTTTGGTGTTGAGAGTGGAATTACTATATATAAAGCATTTAAATATGATTTTTTTTTTTTTTAAGCAATGAATTTTACAAATTAGTTAGTTGGAATACATTCTAATTGTTCGTATATGAGAGCCTTAGAACTTAATAACATCTTCCCTTTACTGATTGTTGATAAACAAATTTAATGTAGTACACACACACACACACACACACGCGCGCGCGCGCGCGCGTGCGCATAAAGCAATACAAACATAAAATAATACACACACACACACTCACTCACTCTCACACACACACACACACACACACACACCTCACTCACACACACACACACTCACACTCACTCACTCACTCATCAATATAGCAGAGTAGGTCACATCAATTTATAAACAAAAAACCTCCTTATGCAATTATAAAAAAGAAGATTGAAATCCTAAACCAATTTTGGTCCCGACATTTTCCTCCAGACAAGCGATTATATTTTCTCTTCAACCGTTTCCCTCTACTAAATATCTCTCTCTCTCTCTCTCTTTCTCTCTGCATATATATATATATATATATATATATATATATATATATATATATATAAAATTATATATACAGTATATATATATATATATATATATATATATATATATATATATATATATATATATATATATAATTATATAGTTATATGGTAGAAAGAGAAGTAGAGGTTAAATGACAACAGTTTAACTCCCAACAAGCGGGCTGTCTTGTTTACATCACCGTAGTGCCTGGTGGGTATATTTACAGATAATGAGCTTCATTCCATGCTCTTTTTCATGCATAAGCAAGAGCCAGAGCATAATACAATTATATATCCTTGAGCGGGCGATAATAGAGCTTTCCAATGACACCTGAATCATCCTTGTACGACAACGGGTTCTCTTGCAACGATCGTGTAACCGGAGGTGAAAATAGCCTAAAATGAGGTATTTTTGCCGAATTTATCCTTGTTGAGAACAGTAGAGAAGCGGGGATGAGATACAGTAGGCCTCAGTGACGGCAACGTATGACGGGCACCGCAGGGGCGCAGGGGTGGCCAATATTCTCTCCCGGCATATGATGGGCACTGCGAGTTGAGGGTTAAGGAAGGAGTGATAGCAAGTGCAGAGGAAGTATGCAGTAATATGAAAGTAGGAGGGAGAGGTACAAGGAGAAAAGGAGAGAAGCAAAACGGAAAATTAGAGAAGCAAAGAAAAAAGGTAAACGAAAGGTGGGGTCAAAGGTCGAGTGAAAATTTTGAGGAACGAAAGAAGATGTTCTGGAAGGAGGTAAATAGAGTAAGGAAAGGAGTACAAAAGAGGGAAGAGTCGGTGAAAGATGCAAACATGAGAATTACTGTGGAAGGAGTTAAAGTGAGGTAAAGATGTGATGAGTATTGTTACGACTGAGGTTCAAATATATCAGGGCTCTTATTCATTGGACTAGTAATGGCATAAATGCTACAACGGAAAGTGCTAGATCCAACCTCTGATGTATATTCCCAGTGAACAAAGAACACAAATACTCTACAGAGTTCTATATGCAATAATAGGTTATTAAACTCTCAATAAATGTGCATCTACTCCAGGCTTAATGTTATGTGAAAACAGCCTATTACTACCTATAACCGAAGGTGCTTGGTTATGGTATGCAAAGTAAGGTGGTAAGAGAAGCTACAGCTTACGTTACTTTAATCAATAAATGTCAGGCACTCCTGCATGAAAGAAAGTGCACTAAAGTCCTTCAACACCAACAAGGAATCTTCTTTAAATGTTAGATGCTATCAAGATGCTCGAATCGGAAATGGAACCCAAAAAGGCAGGCAGCGGAACAATGCTCGTGCAGGCTATGCACACAAAAAGGCAGGAGATATAATGCAGTCGGAGCCAAGAATATCCTAAACGCCACGACAATAATAATAATAATCGCCACGACAATGCAGTATTCCTATCAACAAAAAGAGCCTAAGTCGTTTGTGTCTCCATACATCAAACTAGGCTGCGAACTGCTTGTGTAATCATAAACGGGTATGCATAAAAAGAGTAATTGGGTTAATATACTTAATGTCTACTATGACTGATAAAGTCTAGCTAGAGTCAATGATACGAGATACTGGTGCGCATGGCATGCCGCATAGCCTAGTGCAAATCTCAAGGCGTCAAATATTACATTATAATGAAGGGTAGCTCTCTTGAGAAACCTTAATACCGAAGTATTAAGCGTTCTCCTGGCGTACCTCAAAGACAAACAACGAGCTTAGAACAGTGCAGAATGGTATAGGCAAAAAGCCCTCATTCGTGCATGCTCTACTCTCAATGGCACACAGACTAGAATTTACTCAATCAACTCCAGTTCTCAGGTATGTCGTGCAGCTTTTAACTAAAGCCAGCACTCATAGGAAACAATACCTTATAATATCAGACTCCTAGTCTAGCATTATCTAATCCAGCAGAACACTAATAATTATAGGAAGCAGTATTAAACAATATGAATGCCAACCAATGCTTCGTGATCAACTTATCTTAACAACTAACATACATGGGTTATATCAGACCTTAACGCACAATACAACTGGCCAGCATGAAGCTGATTATGCAGAGTTAACCAGAGGGGGTATAATATTAATAAAAGGTGGTGAAAGATATGGAAAATGAGAGAGATAGGCAGAGGAAAAGGTTCTCAGGTGCGGAGAGGGGGACAGATATCAAAGGGATAAGAGGGATGCGTTCTAGAAACCAGATCTGAGGGAGAAAGTGGCGAGGGAGCCGTATATATACCAGCACTAGCTCGAGCCGCGTGGGAAAAAAGCGGTAACAAGTCCTCTAACCAATACTAAAGAAGCCAGCCAAACATGACGTCACAAAGCATGGTAAAAAACTCCCTCAACGAATCCCCACAAGGCCAGCCAGCTATGACGTCACCGAGTATAGCAAAACACTACGCGCCTCCTCTCACTCTGTTCTACTCTCTCTCTCTCTCTCTCTCTCAATTCCTATCATTACTACTTAAAGATAAAACATATACTTTGCAATTAAATATATAAAGCCTTGACACGGGCGAAAACAAAGAGCCTTTCTGGACTGCCCATGACACGAGCTTTCATATGAAATAAAGCACACAATAATACATCAACTGTAGCTACATCCACTGCCCTGGCGATCCTATCGAGTCACTGTAGGACAAGCCATGCAGTTCTAGCGGAGTGGTTAACGTCACAGTATATTGAATCTTTAATAAATGTAAGAGATGGAAGGGAAGCAGTGAGACAAATGAGAGTGGGAAAAGCAGAAGGTACGGATGGTATTGCTGTGGAGTGTATTAAGAAGGGTGGAGATGTGATAATAGATTGGCTGGTGAGACTTTTCAATGTGTGTTTCGCTGTGTCAATGGTACTACTAGACTGGAGGAGTGCATATATTGTGCCATTGTATAAGGGGAAGGGAGATCGGCAGGAGTGGTCAAGTTACAGAGGTATTAGTTTATTATCAGTGGTTGGAAAGCTGTATGGCAGGGTGTTGATAGAGAGGATAATGAAGGGTACGGAAGTTGCAATAGAAGAGCAGTGCGGTTTTAGGAAGGGAAGAGGGTGTATGGATCAGAATTTTGCAGTAAGACACCTATGCGAGAAGTATTTAGAGAAGCTTTTATAGATTTGGAAAAAGCGTATGATCGTGTGGATCGAGAAGCAATGTGGAAGGTGCTAATGATTTATGAAATCGGAGGACATTTGGCAAAGGAGAGAAGAAAGCTGGATGTGATGGAGATGAGCTGCTTGAGGAGTATGTGTGGAGTGACTCGTAGAGACAGATTGAGGAATGAAGAGATACGTAGGAGAGTGGGGCAGCAGGAACATTTGTCGGCCAGAGTGGACAGAAGGGTGCTGAGCTGGTATGGTCATGTTGAACGAATGGAAGATGAAAGGCTTTCAAAGAGAATATATGAGTCAGATACAAGGGGAGGTAGAGGGGTAGGAAGATCTCCATTGAGATGGAGAGACTGTGTAGGACAAGCGTTGGAAGATAGAAGAATGCCTATAGATCAGGCAAGGAAAATGGTAATAAACAGGAATGAATGGAGAATGCTAGTGAATAGATGAGTAAAAACGCGGTCATTTGGGAGAGGGGGTCGGGGGCCAGTTGGACTAGATAATAGTCCGTCAAGCGCCTGGCCCGGGTAGCCGGTATATTATGAAGGGTGCGCCTGGATCTGTGGTGGGTGGGTTAAGGTGGTGGGACTTTGACGCTGCATGTCTGCCTGCTGAGACCAGAACTTCTCTGGGAGGTCTGGGGCCGGGAGGGTACTGGAGTGACCTTGGTGATCCATGGTCTCTGGGTCTTCTCCTGGGCGATCTAGATGTGTGTGAATTTGTGTTTTGCTTTTGTGTGTTCATTATTTTATTTATTTATTTATTTATTTATTTGTTGTGTTGTCCCTGTTCAAAAATGTACCTCTCTCTCTCTCTCTCTCTCTCTCTCTATCCATTTTTAATGGAAATAAAGTTATTCTATTTCTGATTCTGATTATCTCTCTCTCTTTATTTCTCTCTCTCTCTCTCTCTCTCTCTCTCTCTCTCTCTCTCTCTCTCTCTCTCTCTCTCTCTCTCCACCACATAACACACTTCCCTCCATCACTCTTGAGCCGATTCCGTCCATTAACAGCTTTCCGTTTCATTACAGGTGGCCATTTGGAGATCTTTGCTCTCGTCAATAATAAACCTAATATTTGACCTCTGAATCCGACACATCATTCCTTCCTGATAATTTGTAACTATGCTAGTGCCATACATTAAAGGGGGGTCACCTGCCTTTTTTCTCTCCTTTTCTGTCTCCCTCTTTCTCTGGCTTGTATCCATTCGGCCCCATTCAGCCAACTGTTTTAAGACGTTTATCCCCATCCAAGTGTCGATTTCTTCCTGGCGAGCTATAGCGAGCCAGCATTGTATGGAGAAATCCGGCTTCGCCGGAGACATTTTTCTATCGAAAAATGTACAAATTTACCTTACTGTTAAAACAAAAATATATATATGCTGGCTCACTACCGCTCGCTAGGAAAATATTGACACCTGGATGGGGGTAAACGTCTTAAAACAGTAGGCTGAATGGGGCCGAATGGATACAAGCCAAAGAGAGAGGGAGAGAAAGAGAAAAAAAAGCGAGGTGGGCTCCCTTAAGTACGATCCATCATTTTATAGACAAAAATCATGTTCGAGTAAATACGATAATTTTGTTCATAGATCTGTATCGACCCGCAAATCTGAAAAATATAAAATACCACCCATACATTTTTTTTTTTTTTTTTTTGTTTTTTTTTTGTTTTTTTTTATCGGACACAATTATCCAGAGTCAGATTATGGGGAGGCAGACCGTTTTTCTGGACCCCCTTCTCTCTAATGCTTAGCCCCACTATTTTTGAGATTATAAGACGTTCGGCCCATTAATTTGGCGATTTTAACACCTTTCGCCCCATTTCGTTGTTAATTTTAAGACCTTTCGTACCATTTAGGTGTCGATTATTTCCTGGCGAGCGATAGCGAGCCTGAAATCTTGAAGGGGGGTCTAGCGGGTGTTTTTCTAAGCTTGATGGAGGTCTAGGGAGGAAACACAAAATATATGAATAAATTAATTAATAGACCAAACAAACGGCCAGTCTCACCTTAATTAATTAATTGTGGGTTCTAAATAGCATAGAGAAAGAGTTTGTGTGCACAGACAATTATAAACAGTAACAACACGTATATATTTCAACTATAGTGTGCATCATTATAAAGCGGGTAACACACGCAAGCGATTTTTCCCTCGATATATATTTTCTACGCTGGTTTGGTATCTAGTGAGGCTAAACTGTTTAATTAGGGGGAGGTATTTAGTTTGTTCCCTACCGTACGTTTTCATCAAGCTTAGAATTACACCCCCTAGACCCCCTTTCAAGATAAATTTGTACATTTTTCGGTAGAAAAATGTCCCGGCCGGAGGCCGGTTGCTCTTAAATTACAGGCTCGCTATCGCTCGCCAGGAAAAAATTGACACCTTAATGGCACGAAAGGTCTTAAAATTGACAGAAATGGGGCAAAATGTCTTAAAATGTCAAAACTACTAGAGCGAACGTCTTAAAATCTAAAAAAGCAATGGGGCTAAACATGAGGGAGAAAGAGGTTCAAAAAAAAAAAATCCTCCAGGTGGCAATCTCCCCTTAACTGTGGCACCTCAATTCATCTACAGTATCACCAGAATAGCTTCCGATACGAGTGCCGCCATATTTCCCTGAACTTTTACCAGAAACAATTTGGACCATCGAGAATTGACGATACAAGCTCATGTGTGTACAGCCGGTTATCCCACGAGCGCCTGTTCACTCAAGATTTATCCTTCATACTGGTCTGGCAGCTTATGAGGTCAACATTTAAAGCATTTCTGGCACCTAAGTTCATCTATCACCAGTCTAGTTTCCGATTCTAGTGCACGATATTCCAGAAATGTTGTCAGGAAAATGTTGATCATCGAATGTTGACTATAAAAGTCCTCGTGTCTTAGGGAAACAAAATGGCAGATAAATCACTTACCTACAACCCATCCATCATAGTTAACCCCTTCTGTACCGACGACGTCTTTCTTACTTTTTTTTTGTGGCCACTGTTGGACGATAATATTCAGTTTAAAAAGAGCCTGCAGCAATTAACAGACTTCGAACTATAACACAACCATTTATGCCACCACAGATCCTTCTTAAACTGTACACAATCGTCTAAATATAGCTAGAATAAACTTAAAAAGACGTCACCGGTACAGAAGGGGTTAAACTTTTTATGACGCCAAATATTATCAAAATGAATATTTTAATATTTTACTAAGAGTTCTAGATATTTTTGAGAAACCAAATATATTTTCATTCTTAGTTTATTCAACTACCGGTATTTGCTATTCAACTACCGGTATTTTATATTCAACTACCGGTATTTGATATTCAAATACCGGTATTTGCTATTCAACTACCGGTATTTGATATTCAACTACCGGTATTTGATATTCAACTACCGGTATATGCTATTCAACTACCGATATTTGCTATTCAACTACCGGTATTTGATATTAAACTACCGGTATTTGATATTCAACTACCGGTATTTTCTATTCAACTACCGGTATTTGCTATTCAACTACCGATATTTGCTATTCAACTACCGGTATTTACTATTCAACTACCGGTATTTGCTATTCAACTACCGGTATTTGCTATTCAACTACCGGTATTTGCTATTCAACTACCGGTATTTGCTATTCAACTACCGATATTTGCTATTCAACTACCGGAATTTGCTATTCAACTACCGATATTTGCTATTCAACTACCGGTATTTGCTATTGAACTACCGGTATTTGCTATTCTACTACCGGTATTTGCTATTCAACTACCGGTATTTGCTATTCTAGTATAAGATAGTAAAACACAATATTTGGATAAGATCCCGCAGAACAGTATAGATTGTGTTGTAGGCTACAGTATAGATCCCTCAGAACAGTATAGATTGTGTTGTAGGCTACAGTATAGATCCCTCAGAACAGTATAGATTGTGTTGTAGGCTACAGTATAGATCCCTCAGAACAGTATAGATTGTGTTGTAGGCTACAGTATAGATCCAGCAGAACAGTATAGATTGTGTTGTAGGCTACAGTATAGATCCCTCAGAACAGTATAGATTGTGTTGTAGGCTACAGTATAGATCCCTCAGAACAGTATAGATTGTGTTGTAGGCTACAGTATAGATCCAGCAGAACAGTATAGATTGTGTTGTAGGTTACAGTATAGATCCCAAGGAACAGTATAGATTGTGTTGTAGGCTACAGTATAGATCCCTCAGAACAGTATAGATTGTGTTGTAGGCTACAGTATAGATCCAGCAGAACAGTATAGATTGTGTTGTAGGCTACAGTATAGATCCCTCAGAACAGTATAGATTGTGTTGTAGGTTACAGTATAGATCCCGCAGAACAGTATAGATTGTGTTGTAGGCTACAGTATAGATCCAGCAGAACAGTATAGATTGTGTTGTAGGCTACAGTATAGATCCAGCAGAACAGTATAGATTGTGTTGTAGGCTACAGTATAGATCCAGCAGAACAGTATACATTGTGTTGTAGGCTACAGTATAGATCCAGCAGAACAGTATAGATTGTGTTGTAGGCTACAGTATAGATCCCGCTGAACAGTATAGATTGTGTTGTAGGCTACAGTATAGATCCCGCAGAACAGTATAGTTTGTGTTGTAGGCTACAGTATAGATACCACAGAACAGTATAGATTGTGTTGTAGGCTACAGTATAGATCCCACAGAACAGTATAGATTGTGTTGTAGGCTACAGTATAGATCCCACAGAACAGTATAGATTGTGTTGTAGGCTACAGTATAGATCCCGCAGAACAGTATAGTTTGTGTTGTAGGCTACAGTATAGATCCCGCAGAACAGTATAGATTGTGTTGTAGGCTCCAGTATAGATCCAGCAGAACAGTATAGATTGTGTTGTAGGCTACAGTATAGATCCCGCAGAACAGTATAGATTGTGTTGTAGGCTCCAGTATAGATCCAGCAGAACAGTATAGTTTGTGTTGTAGGCTACAGTATAGATCCAGCAGAACAGTATAGATTGTGTTGTAGGCTACATATAGATCCCGCTGAACAGTATAGATTGTGTTGTAGGTTACAGTATAGATCCAGCAGAACAGTATAGATTGTGTTGTAGGCTACAGTATAGATCCAGCAGAACAGTATAGATTGTGTTGTAGGCTACAGTATAGATCCCTCAGAACAGTATAGATTGTGTTGTAGGTTACAGTATAGATCCCTCAGAACAGTATAGATTGTGTTGTAGGCTACAGTATAGATCCCTCAGAACAGTATAGATTGTGTTGTAGGTTACAGTATAGATCCCGCAGAACAGTATAGATTGTGTTGTAGGCTACAGTATAGATCCAGCAGAACAGTATAGATTGTGTTGTAGGTTACAGTATAGATCCCTCAGAACAGTATAGATTGTGTTGTAGGCTACAATATAGATCCCTCAGAACAGTATAGATTGTGTTGTAGGTTACAGTATAGATCCCGCAGAACAGTATAGATTGTGTTGTAGGCTACAGTATAGATCCAGCAGAACAGTATAGATTGTGTTGTAGGCTACAGTATAGATCCCACAGAACAGTATAGATTGTGATGTAGGCTACAGTATAGATCCCTCAGAACAGTATAGATTGTGTTGTAGGATACAGTATAGATCCCTCAGAACAGTATAGATTGTGTTGTAGGCTACAGTATAGATCCCACAGAACAGTATAGATTGTGTTGTAGGCTAAAGTATAGATCCCGCAGAACAGTATAGATTGTGTTGTAGGCTACAGTATAGATCCAGCAGAACAGTATAGATTGTGTTGTAGGTTACAGTATAGATCCCGCAGAACAGTATAGATTGTGTTGTAGGCTACAGTATAGATCCCGCAGAACAGTATAGATTGTGTTGTAGGCTACAGTATAGATCCAGCAGAACAGTATAGATTGTGTTGTAGGCTACAGTATAGATCCGCAGAACAGTATAGATTGTGTTGTAGGCTACAGTATAGATCCAGCAGAACAGTATAGATTGTGTTGTAGGCTACAGTATAGATCCCGCAGAACAGTATAGATTGTGTTGTAGGCTACAGTATAGATCCCGCAGAACAGTATAGATTGTGTTGTAGGCTACAGTATAGATTCCGCAGAACAGTATAGATTCTGTTGTAGGCTACAGTATAGATCCAGCAGAACAGTATAGATTGTGTTGTAGGCTACAGTATAGATCCAGCAGAACAGTATAGATTGTGTTGTAGGCTACAGAATAGATCCAGCAGAACAGTATAGATTGTGTTGTAGGTTACAGTATAGATCCCTCAGAACAGTATAGATTGTGTTGTAGGATACAGTATAGATCCCTCAGAACAGTATAGATTGTGTTGTAGGCTACAGTATAGATCCCACAGAACAGTATAGATTGTGTTGTAGGCTACAGTATAGATCCCGCAGAACAGTATAGATTGTGTTGTAGGCTAAAGTATAGATCCCGCAGAACAGTATAGATTGTGTTGTAGGCTACAGTATAGATCCAGCAGAACAGTATAGATTGTGTTGTAGGCTACAGTATAGATCCCGCAGAACAGTATAGATTGTGTTGTAGGTTACAGTGTAGATCCCGCAGAACAGTATAGATTGTGTTGTAGGCTACAGTATAGATCCCGCAGAACAGAATAGATTGTGTTGTAGGCTACAGTATAGATCCAGCAGAACAGTATAGATTGTGTTGTAGGCTACAGTATAGATCCAGCAGAACAGTATAAATTGTGTTGTAGGCTACAGTATAGATCCAGGAGAACAGTATAGATTGTGTTGTAGGCTACAGTATAGATCCGCAGAACAGTATAGATTGTGTTGTAGGCTACAGTATAGATCCAGCAGAACAGTATAGATTGTGTTGTAGGCTACAGTATAGATCCCGCAGAACAGTATAGATTGTGTTGTAGGCTACAGTATAGATCCCGCAGAACAGTATAGATTGTGTTGTAGGCTACAGTATAGATCCCGCAGAACAGTATAGATTCTGTTGTAGGGTACAGTATAGATCCAGCAGAACAGTATAGATTGTGTTGTAGGCTACAGTATAGATCCAGCAGAACAGTATAGATTGTGTTGTAGGCTACAGTATAGATCCAGCAGAACAGTATAGATTGTGTTGTAGGCTACAGTATAGATCCGCAGAACAGTATAGATTGTGTTGTAGGCTACAGTATAGATCCAGCAGAACAGTATAGATTGTGTTGTAGGCTACAGTATAGATCCGCAGAACAGTATAGATTGTGTTGTAGGCTACAGTATAGATCCCACAGAACAGCATAGATTGTGTTGTAGGCTACAATATAGATCCCGCAGAACAGTATAGATTGTGTTGTAGGCTACAGTATAGATCCCGCAGAGCAGTATAGATTGTGTTGTAGGCTACAGTATAGATCCCGCAGAACAGTATAGATTGTGTTGTAGGCTACAGTATAGATCCAGCAGAACAGTATAGATTGTGTTGTAGGCTACAGTATAGATCCAGCAGAACAGTATAGATTGTGTTGTAGGCTACAGTATAGATCCAGCAGAACAGTATAGATTGTGTTGTAGGCTACAGTATAGATCCAGCAGAACAGTATAGATTGTGTTGTAGGGTACAGTATAGATCTGCAGAACAGTATAGATTGTGTTGTAGGCTACAGTATAGATCCAGCAGAACAGTATAGATTGTGTTGTAGGCTACAGTATAGATCTGCAGAACAGTATAGATTGTGTTGTAGGCTACAGTATAGATCCCACAGAACAGTATAGATTGTGTTGTAAGCTACAGTATAGATCCCACAGAACAGTATAGATTGTGTTGTAGGCTCCAGTATAGATCCCGCAGAACAGTATAGATTGTGTTGTAGGCTACAGTATAGATCCCGCAGAACAGTATAGATTGTGTTGTAGGCTACAGTATAGATCCCGCAGAACAGTATAGATTGTGTTGTAGGCTACAGTATAGATCCAGCAGAACAGTATAGATTGTGTTGTAGGCTACAGTATAGATCCCGCAGAACAGTATAGATTGTGTTGTAGGCTCCAGTATAGATCCCGCAGAACAGTATAGATTGTGTTGTAGGCTACAGTATAGATCCAGCAGAACAGTATAGATTGTGTTGTAGGCTACAGTATAGATCCCGCAGAGCAGTATAGATTGTGTTGTAGGCTACAGTATAGATCCCGCAGAACAGTATAGATTGTGTTGTAGGCTATAGTATAGATCCCGCAGAACAGTATAGATTGTGTTGTAGGCTACAGTATAGATCCAGCAGAACAGTATAGATTGTGTTGTAGGCTACAGTATAGATCCAGCAGAACAGTATAGATTGTGTTGTAGGCTACAGTATAGATCCAGCAGAACAGTATAGATTGTGTTGTAGGCTACAGTATAGATCCGCAGAACAGTATAGATTGTGTTGTAGGCTACAGTATAGATCCAGCAGAACAGTATAGATTGTGTTGTAGGCTACAGTATAGATCCGCAGAACAGTATAGATTGTGTTGTAGGCTACAGTATAGATCCAGCAGAACAGTATAGATTGTGTTGTAGGCTACAGTATAGATCCCACAGAACAGTTTAGATTGTGTTGTAGGCTCCAGTATAGATCCCGCAGAACAGTATAGATTGTGTTGTAGGCTACAGTATAGATCCCGCAGAACAGTATAGATTGTGTTGTAGGCTACAGTATAGATCCCGCAGAACAGTATAGATTGTGTTGTAGGCTAGAGTATAGATCCAGCAGAACAGTATAGATTGTGTTGTAGGCTACAGTATAGATCCCGCAGAACAGTATAGATTGTGTTGTAGGCTCCAGTATAGATCCCGCAGAACAGTATAGATTGTGTTGTAGGCTACAGTATAGATCCAGCAGAACAGTATAGATTGTGTTGTAGGCTACAGTATAGATCCCGCAGAACAGTATTGATTGTCTTGTAGGCTACAGTATAGATCCGCAGAACAGTATAGATTGTGTTGTAGGCTACAGTATAGATCCCGCAGAACAGTATAGATTGTGTTGTAGGCTACAGTATAGATCCCACAGAACAGTATAGATTGTGTTGTCGGCTACAGTATAGATCCAGCAGAACAGTATAGATTGTGTTGTAGGCTACAGTATAGATCCCGCAGAACAGTATAGATTGTGTTGTAGGATACAGTATAGATCCAGCAGAACAGTATATATTGTGTTGTAGGCTACAGTATAGATCCCGCAGAACAGTATAGATTGTGTTGTAGGCTACAGTATAGATCCAGCAGAACAGTAAAGATTGTGTTGTAGGCTACAGTATAGATCCAGCAGAACAGTATAGATTGTGTTGTAGGATACAGTATAGATCCCCCAGAACAGTATAGATTGTGTTGTAGGCTACAGTATAGATCCCGCAGAACAGTATAGATTGTGTTGTAGGCTCCAGTATAGATCCCGCAGAACAGTATAGATTGTGTTGTAGGCTACAGTATAGATCCCGCAGAACAGTATAGATTGTGTTGTAGGCTACAGTATAGATCCCGCAGAACAGTATAGATTGTGTTGTAGGCTCCAGTATAGATCCAGCAGAACAGTATAGATTGTGTTGTAGGCTACAGTATAGATCCAGCAGAACAGTATAGATTGTGTTGTAGGCTACAGTATTGATCCAGCAGAACAGTATAGATTGTGTTGTAGGCTCCAGTATAGATCCCTCAAAACAGTATAGATTGTGTTGTAGGCTACAGTATAGATCCAGCAGAACAGTATAGATTGTGTTGTAGGCTACAGTATAGATCCCGCAGAACAGTATAGATTGTGTTGTAGGCTACAGTATAGATCCCGCAGAGCAGTATAGATTGTGTTGTAGGCTCCAGTATAGATCCCGCAGAACATTATAGATTGTGTTGTAGACTACAGTATAGATCCCGCAGAACAGTATAGATTGTGTTGTAGGCTACAGTATAGATCCCGCAGAACAGTATAGGTTGTGTTGTAGGCTCCAGTATAGATTCAGCAGAACAGTTTAGATTGTGTTGTAGGCTACAGTATAGATCCAACAGAACAGTATAGATTGTGTTGTAGGCTACAGTATAGATCCAGCAGAACAGTATAGATTGTGTTGTAGGCTCCTGTATAGATCCCTCAGAACAGTATAGATTGTGTTGTAGGCTACAGTATAGATCCAGCAGAACAGTATAGATTGTGTTGTAGGCTACAGTATAGATCCTGCAGAACAGTTTAGTTTGTGTTGTAGTCTACAGTTTAGATCCCTCAGAAAAGTATAGATTGTGTTGTAGGCTACAGTATAGATCCCGCAGAACAGTATAGATTGTGTTGTAGGCTACAGTATAGATCCAGCAGAACAGTATAGATTGTGTTGTAGGCTACAGTATAGATCCCGCAGAACAGTATAGATTGTGTTGTAGGCTCCAGTATAGATCCCGCAGAACAGTATAGATTGTGTTGTAGGCTACAGTATAGATCCAGCAGAACAGTATAGATTGTGTTGTAGGCTACAGTATAGATCCCGCAAAACAGTATTGATTGTGTTGTAGGCTACAGTATAGATCCCGCAGAACAGTATAGATTGTGTTGTAGGCTACAGTATAGATCCTGCAGAACAGTATAGATTGTGTTGTAGGCTATAGTATAGATCCCACAGAACAGTATAGATTGTGTTGTAGGCTACAGTATAGATCCAGCAGAACAGTATAGATTGTGTTGTAGGATACAGTATAGATCCAGCAGAACAGTATAGATTATGTTGTAGGCTACAGTATTGATCCCGCAGAACAGTATAGATTGTGTTGTAGGCTACAGTATAGATCCAGCAGAACAGTATAGATTGTGTTGTAGGCTACTGTATAGATCCAGCAGAACAGTATAGATTGTGTTGTAGGATACAGTATAGATCCCGCAGAACAGTATAGATTGTGTTGTAGGCTACAGTATAGATCCCGCAGAACAGTATAGATTGTGTTGTAGGCTCCAGTATAGATCCCGCAGAACAGTATAGATTGTGTTGTAGGCTACAGTATAGATCCCGCAGAACAGTATAGATTGTGTTGTAGGCTACAGTATAGATCCCGCAGAACAGTATAGATTGTGTTGTAGGCTCCAGTATAGATCCAGCAGAACAGTATAGATTGTGTTGTAGGCTACAGTATAGATCCAGCAGAACAGTATAGATTGTGTTGTAGGCTACAGTATAGATCCAGCAGAACAGTATAGATTGTGTTGTAGGCTCCAGTATAGATCCCTCAAAAACAGTATAGATTGTGTTGTAGGCTACAGTATAGATCCAGCAGAACAGTATAGATTGTGTTGTAGGCTACAGTATAGATCCCGCAGAACAGTATAGATTGTGTTGCAGGCTACAGTATCGATCCCGCAGAGCAGTATAGATTGTGTTGTAGGCTCCAGTATAGATCCCGCAGAACATTATAGATTTTGTTGTAGACTACAGTATAGATCCCGCAGAACAGTATAGATTGTGTTGTAGGCTACAGTATAGATCCCGCAGAACAGTATTGATTGTGTTGTAGGCTCCAGTATAGATCCAGCAGAACAGTATAGATTGTGTTGTAGGTTACAGTATAGATCCAACAGAACAGTATAGATTGTGTTGTAGGCTACAGTATAGATCCAGCAGAACAGTATAGATTGTGTTGTAGGCTCCTGTATAGATCCCTCAGAACAGTATAGATTGTGTTGTAGGCTACAGTATAGATCCAGCAGAACAGTATAGATTGTGTTGTAGGCTACAGTATAGATCCTGCAGAACAGTATAGTTTGTGTTGTAGTCTACAGTATAGATCCCTCAGAACAGTATAGATTGTGTTGTAGGCTACAGTATAGATCCCGCAGAACAGTATAGATTGTGTTGTATGCTACAGTATAGATCCAGCAGAACAGTATAGATTGTGTTGTAGGCTACAGTATTGATCCCGCAGAACAGTATAGATTGTGTTGTAGGCTACAGTATAGATCCAGCAGAACAGTATAGATTGTGTTATAGGCTACAGTATAGATCCAGCAGAACAGTATAGATTATGTTGTAGGCTACAGTATAGATCCAGCAGAACAGTATAGATTGTGTTGTAGGCTACAGTATAGATCCAGCAGAACAGTATAGATTTTGTTGTAGGCTACAGTATAGATCCAGCAGAACAGTATAGATTGTGTTGTAGGCTACAGTATAAATCCAGCAGAAACACAGTATAGATTATGTTGTAGGCTACAGTATAGATCCAGCAGAACAGTATAGATTGTGTTGTAGGCTACAGTATAGATCCCACAGAACAGTATAGATTGTGTTGTAGGCTCCAGTATAGATCCAGCAGAACAGTATAGATTGTGTTGTAGGCTACAGTATAGATCCCGCAGAACAGTATAGATTGTGTTGTAGGCTCCAGTATAGATCCCGCAGAACAGTATAGATTGTGTTGTAGGCTACAGTATAGATCCAGCAGAACAGTATAGATTGTGTTGTAGGCTACATTATAGATCCCGCAGAACAGTGTTGATTGTGTTGTAGGCTACAGTATAGATCCCGCAGAACAGTATAGATTGTGTTGTAGGCTACATTATAGATCGTGCAGAACAGTATAGATTGTGTTGTAGGCTACAGTATAGATCCCACAGAACAGTATAGATTGTGTTGTAGGCTACAGTATAGATCCAGCAGAACAGTATAGATTGTGTTGTAGGCTACAGTATAGATCCAGCAGTACAGTATAGATTGTGTTGTAGGATACAGTATAGATCCCGCAGAACAGTATAGATTGTGTTGTAGGCTACAGTATAGATCCTGCAGAACAGTATAGATTGTGTTGTAGGCTCCAGTATAGATCCTGCAGAACAGTATAGATTGTGTTGTAGGCTACAGTATAGATCCCGCAGAACAGTATAGATTGTGTTGTAGGCTCCAGTATAGATCCAGCAGAACAGTATAGATTGTGTTGTAGGCTACAGTATAGATCCAGCAGAACAGTATAGATTGTGTTGTAGGCTACAGTGTAGATCCAGCAGAACAGTATAGATTGTGTTGTAGGCTCCAGTATAGATCCCTCAAAACAGTATAGATTGTGTTGTAGGCTACAGTATAGATCCAGCAGAACAGTATAGATTGTGTTGTAGGCTACAGTATAGATCCCGCAGAACAGTATAGATTGTGTTGCAGGCTAGAGTATAGATCCCTCAGAATAGTATAGATTGTGTTGTAGGCTACAGTATAGATCCCGCAGAACAGTATAGATTGTGTTGTAGGCTACAGTATAGATCCCGCAGAACAGTATAGATTGTGTTGTAGGCTAAAGTATAGATCCCGCAGAACAGTATAGATTGTGTTGTAGGCTACAGTATAGATCCCGCAGAACAGTATAGATTGTGTTGTAGGCTACAGTATAGATCCCGCAGAACAGTATAGATTGTGTTGTAGGTTACAGTATAGATCCCGCAGAACAGTATAGATGGTGTTGTAGGCTACAGTATAGATCCCGCAGAACAGTATAGATTGTGTTGTAGGCTACAGTATAGATCCAGCAGAACAGTATAGATTGTGTTGTAGGCTACAGTATAGATCCAGCAGAACAGTATACATTGTGTTGTAGGCTACAGTATAGATCCAGCAGAACAGTATAGATTGTGTTGTAGGCTACAGTATAGATCCGCAGAACAGAATAGATTGTGTTGTAGGCTACAGTATAGATCCAGCAGAACAGTATAGATTGTGTTGTAGGCTACAGTATAGATCCCGCAGAACAGTATAGATTGTGTTGTAGGCTACAGTATAGATCCCGCAGAACAGTATAGATTGTGTTGTAGGCTACAGTATAGATCCCGCAGAACAGTATAGATTCTGTTGTAGGCTACAGTATAGATCCAGCAGAACAGTATAGATTGTGTTGTAGGCTACAGTATAGATCCAGCAGAACATTATAGATTGTGTTGTAGGCTGCAGTATAGATCCAGCAGAACAGTATAGATTGTGTTGTAGGCTACAGTATAGATCCGCAGATCAGTATAGATTGTGTTGTAGGCTACAGTATAGATCCAGCAGAACAGTATAGTGTGACGCACCCAGTGCGTAGCAACGTAACCTGATTGTACTCCTTGGTACTCCACTGTACCGTCACGGACCGTGTACCATGCTGGCTGCTTATATTGAGTGTGACAACGTATAACTATGTTCTTTGTATCTCTGCAAAGGTCTCGTCATTTGCTAACCAGTGGTGGGTTTTGTTTTAAGCCATGTCGAGACCTTCCATTTAATATGTAGTATCAATAGAGAAGTTGATAGATGAGATGATAGGAATTCAGAGAGAGAGAGTGAGTTAGACTTCAGAGCGAGAGGGTAGCGGTGCGCCACGCTGCCGGGGGGGTGGTTGCCAGACGTATGGACCGGTTGGCAGCCCTGCGCTTATAGCTAGGTGCGACAGGGTTGGTAGTACATTGCCGCCTGCCTATGCTGTCTGGGCTGCCCATGTTGTCGTACAGCACATTGCCTGGAGGCTCGCTGTGTGTTCCATGATTAGGTTGCCTAGAACCTTTGAGACTCTAACATCCCTTGCCCTCTCTCCCAATTTCTCACGGTTGCACTCTTTCTCTCTGACGACATTACTCTCATTTCATTCTTCTCTCTATTTAAATGCATACCCTTCCCTTGAGGTCCTAAAGGAGTTTCAGCACTCACCTCTCGTATTACTCTTAGGACAAGCATATATTTACATGTATTAGATTTAAGGGGTTAATGTGAACAGCGATCTTCTTGATGAGGATAGTTGGTGAACGTTCTACATGTTCACGAGTTATATGCCCAGCTCATCATCCAATTTGTGACTAGACTAGTGCCATGTGTAAGAGCCCGACCATGCCCAGGAGTTGTCTGTAGAGGGGTGAGGACTTAGCCTTGATTTGCCTACCGAGCCAGGAGCGAGTGCAGTACCAGAGACTACAGCTCGCTCGTAGTGCCGGTATAGTAGAGTAACGTAATTTATCTGTCCTTGTGTTCTCTACAGTCTTTTCCTGGGTTCTCGCTTTCGGTGCTGGGACTCGTTGTTCCTGTGACTTGGCCTGCTAGCTAGAACACATGGGGATGATGAGTGGGTTATATCTTTATTTTACTATGCATTGCAGCTCTCTTTAAGTTTATGTATGTAACACTTTACAGTACACATTACTCACACACAAGACAACACTATTAATACTTTCATGTATCAATTAACTGCACTGTCGTTTTGCTGCTGTGTCCGGAGTTCTGTTGCGTAGGGCGCATACAGACTCAGAGGGGAGACAGAGTGAGAGAAGCGAAGTAGCCTATGCGGTAGTAGGCTACCGGCGCAGTACTGTTGCCTGCAACCTTTTAGTTATTCCAAGTATAGATTCATTATTACAATAAGTGACTACTATTTATGTTCCTTCCATGTGTATTATTAGGTATCTACTGGATCATGAACATCTTGTATGCTACATGCTAGTGCATGTTAGTAGGGGACAGTTATTCTAGTGCACGCGCTTTCAAGTAGGCGTGTACATTTGTCATTTAGCATTTCACTGTCATACCTTTAGCCTGCTTCTATTCTACATTATTAGAGGCTTAATATTAACGTAGTTTCTTGAGTATTGCATTTCTTTAGTAATAACGTAACCTATAAATGTCTGAGGGAGTTTAGCCTCATAGCCTGCCCCTGTTGTACACTTTCGCCGAGTTAAGGTACCTCGTTACCATAGACGATAACTCTGTAGGGCGTTGGTGCTTTTGTTGTCTGGAGCATATAGTATTTGGGACTGGAATCGAGCGTGTCGTTGTCACATAAGCCATTTCTGTCCTACGATCAAGAATCCCGAATATGTATTGCCGATCCAGCCGTAACAAAATGGCGACCTTGCACAAGATTCAGTAGTATCCTATCACATGTTTTTTGGAGAACTATTCTATGCTACCTAGTAGAGCTGGCTAGAATTTTCTTGCATATTGGAGGAATTTTTATTGTGTCATTATTGTATTGGTGGACTTGCAGATTGTTTCGTTAGGGGTGTCTAGAGTAGAGTCATTCAAGCATCTTTAACATTTTGTGAGTCGAGACTGCAATTAGTAATAAGCACTTCTTTTTTTTTATGAACAGCAATTGTATAACCAGCACTATGTCTAATGACTCATCATTTACGGGGGAGGATAACACGGTACAGCCTAGTAACCAGCAAGTGCAACAGATGTTTGGGGAGGGGAGTGTTATAAGTGGAGAGAGGGATGCCCGGGCATTTTTGCAGACACCTTTGACCGAACAGCGCCTGCAGGCTATTGATTGTTACGGTCTTCGCTGTTTAGCCACGGTTTTGGGGCGGGACTGTCCTGACAGTTGGCCCAAGAAGAATTTGGTGGCATGTTTGTTGGGTGATGGCGATGGGGCGGTGGGTGGAGTGGGGTCTTGGGGGGTTCCCTCCAAGCCTCCATTCCACTCTACCCCTGAGCTGGGCCCTCAGCCAGCGAGTCTTAGCACGATGCAGCAGGAGGGTTCTCAAGGGCAAGCTGGCTTACCCGTAAACACGTCTCGGTGTGGATCCCCCATTTTGTGCTCTCCCCCCCCAGGCCTGTCTCCTGAGATGTTATTTCAGCTAGAACTAGCTAAGTTTAAGCTGCAGGAGACTCGGATACAACAGGCTAGTATAGAACGCATAGAGGTTGCTAGAATCCAAGCCAATCAGGATGCAACCAGGTACCAGGCTGAAATGGATGTCGAGAAGTCTAGAGTAGAGACCACGGGGCGTCATCTCGGTGGTGGGCACCGGGTTACAGACTCACTTTCGCATTTAATTAAGTTAGTACCCGCATTTGATGAGACAGCAGTGACTGAGTTTTTTGCTCGTTTCGAAAAGAAGTGTCGTGAGTATGACTGGCCGGAGGTTAAATGGGCAGCATTAGTTTCATCACGTCTAGTGGGTAAGGGGTTGAAAGCCTACGATGCACTGTCACTGGACGAGAGTGTAGTGTATGGACTGGTGAAGGAGGCTGTGCTCCGGGCCTACGAACTGCAACCCGAAACTTATAGATTGAAGTTCCGTGGCGTGAATAAGAAGAGCGACGTCAGTTTTATGGAGCACGCACGGGACTTAACAGATGCATGTAATAACTGGTTTCGGTCCGAGCACGCAGAGTCGGCTGAGGAAATTAAGCAACTTTTCTATCTGGAACAGTTTTACAAATGTACTGGAACCGATCTAACGCTGAACATTAAGGAAAAATGTCCCAAGACAGTAGAGGAGGCTGCCAAGATGGCAGACCTCAGATTATCATTGATTCGTGGTTGCGGTGCCGCTCAGAGGGCTGAGTCAGGGCAGAAGGGGCGCTATACCCCACCCACCAGAGTTTTTGATAATAACAAATCCTATGACACACATAACCACACTAAATGCATTGCACCTAATAACACCTACAAACACAAGCCTCTCCCGTTTACTAAAGGTCAGGCCCCTTCTTCGCCCGCACAAGGGAAGAAGCCCATTGGGGATGTGAAATGTTACAAATGTCAGAAGCTAGGCCATTATTCACGTGAGTGCCCTAGTAACACTCCCGCTAAGCCGGTGTCATTGGTTCACAGTATCGGTGTGTCTCTGAAGGCTGCAGCAACTGCCCGGGGTAGGTTGTCAGCAGCTGAGGCACACGCGGTAAAGAAGCGTACGGAAGGCTCGACACCTGTCCGGGACACTTTCTGTGGCCATCGGGGGCACGGGTTTGTGAGCTGGGGGAGTGAACTACGGAGGGTTGACTTGCTGAGGGATACGGGGGCTTCGCAAACTTTGTTGAGGAACTTCACAGGGAAACCGATAAATGCGGCCAGAGTTGTTGTGGTGCAGGGTATAAATGCTACGAGGTCATACCCACTTGTGAGGTTGGAGTTGAGAGTGGGAGAGGTGTGCAGGGAGCTGGATGTAGGGATCGTTGAGTGTTTGCCAGTTGAGGGCGTCGACCTTCTTCTCGGCAACGACTTTGCGGTGCCCACTTCCGGGACTCCACCCTTAGTCGTTGCCGAGAGGGCGGCCGACGTGGATGGTGAGAATCGGGAATGGGTTGGGAGGTGCCAACAGGATGAGATGGCCTGTGTGGTAACCCGATCTCGCTCTGCGGCTCCTGCACAGCCTAGCACTCAACCTCGGGGACAGTGGAGGAAGGATCAGGAGAAGGTTGCTAAGGGCAGGAAAAGGGACATTGATTCTGCTGCACTTCTCGGTGATTCGGTACTTGGACCTATAATAAACACGGGAGTTGACTCTGGCCCAGATATGGTGTGTAACAAGGCAGAGTTGGGTAAGACTTCGCGTGAGGCAAGAGCTGTAGCGAGAGCCACTAAGGCAGTAGAGCCTACTAGCCGGGGTAATGTCTTATTACAAAACCATCTTGATGCATTGACGCCCAGGGACATTAGTGAGCAGCAGCTGCAAGACGCTAGCCTAGCTCGTTATAGCAATGGTGCCATAGAGTTGGAGGAAGATGGGGATGCGAAGCCGGGAGATTTCTTTAGGCTCAACAGGATATTGTACCGCAGATTTCTAGACCCCAAATCGAAGTGGGAGGGCGGTGCGAGGGTAGTAGACCAGGTGGTTGTTCCAAATAAGTATAGAGAGTCCTTATTGTGTCTGGCGCATGATGTGCCGGTGGCGGGTCATTTGGGGGTAACAAAAACATTGGCGGCATTGGGCAGGTTTTTCTGGTGGCCTGGGGTCAAGGCTGATGTCTGTGCATGGGTGGCTGGGTGTGCGACCTGCCAGACAACGGGGAAGCCTAACCAGACAATCCCGAAGGCACCTTTGTTTCCCATACCTGTCACCGGGCCTCCGTTCAGCAAAGTTGTAGTAGATTTGGTTGGCCCTTTCCCGCCTACTAGTAGTGGCAATAAATTCCTGTTGACAATCATTGATGTGGCTACGAGATACCCGGACGCATACCCCATGAGAAACGGCTCGGCAAAGGCAGTTGTTAAAAACTTATTATTGTTCTGTTCCCGTTATGGATTTCCACGTGAGGTGCAGTCAGACCAGGGGAGCAATTTTACATCCAAATTGTTCAAGCAAACCCTTCAGTTGCACGGTATATGTTCTGTAGTGTCGTCGGCCTACCATCCCGAGAGTCAGGGAGTCTTGGAGCGGTGGCACTCGACCCTGAAGAGTATGCTACGCTGTTACTGTGCAGAACATGACACTGATTGGGATTTGGGTCTGCCGTATGTTCTGTTCGCTGCACGTGAAGTCCCAGGAGAGAGCCTGGGGTTCAGTCCAAATCAACTAGTCTTTGGCCATAATGTGAGAGGACCTTTAAGTATGGTGAAAGAGATCTGGGAGGGCGAAGAGAAGCCGGGGTCTGTACTTAAATATATCCTTGAGAGCCGGGAGAGACTTATAGGTTGCATGGCAGCGGCAGGTAATAACTTGGTTAATGCACAGGCGGTCATGAAGCACCAGTATGACGCCAAGGTGAAGCTTCGGGAGTTTTCGGTGGGTCAGGAGGTAATGTTGCTTTTACCTTTGCCTGGACACCCCCTTTCTGCCAAGTTTATTGGGCCGTATGTGGTGGCTAAGAAACTGTCCGACCTTGATTATCTCGTTGCAACACCTGACCGTAGAAAAAAACATCAGTTATGTCATGTTAACCTCATGAAAGAGTATGTGAGACGCCCCTCAGAGCCTCTCACTGTCCCTGTGCTGGCCTGCAGCGGCCAGGGTGGAGAAGGAGGTGGGGACAGTCATGCTGCTGAGGAGGATAGCTGGGACTGTGTCATTTCCGCGGAACAGTGGGCGGGGAATACTGAACAAGAGGCTAGGCAAGCTGTAAGTCACCTGCCTGAGCACCAGGGTGCTGCTGTCCTAGGCCTGTTCAGGTCATACCCCTCTGTTTTCGCCGAACACCCAGGTCTCACTACTCAGGTAACGCACGACGTGGACGTCGGTGATAATGTGCCCTTCAAGTCAGTGCCCTACCGTGTGCCCCCGGTAAAGTTGCCAGCTTTACGGGAGGAGTTAAAGTACATGGTTGAGAGAGGGATGATCACTGAAGGTTATGTGAAGTGGACATCACCCGTCACGTTGCAGCCAAAACCTGACGGCAAGGTGCGGTTCTGCATAGATTTTCGTAGGCTAAATGGCTTGACCACTACCAACCCTTACCCTTTGCCTCGAGTTGACGACAGCGTGGACAAGATAGGGAATGCAAAGTACCTTACTAAAATTGATCTTGTAAAAGGCTACTGGCAAGTACCCCTGTCGGACCGAGCTAAGCAAGTTTGTGGTTTTGTGGTAGATGGCAAGACCTACCAATGTGACGTAATGCCTTATGGGCTTAAGAACGCACCTGCCACGTTTCAGAACCTGATGAACGATATTTGTGACGAAATCCCTAACTGCACGGTCTACCTTGATGACGTGATAGTGTATGATGACAATTTTGATAATCACCTAAGGCACTTAGAGACCCTGTTTGGGAAGTTGCACGATGCTGGGCTGGTGGTGAACCTGAGGAAGTGCGAGTTTGTAAAGGCTACTGTGCAGTATCTTGGCTTCGTGGTCGGGTTAGGCCGGGTGTGCCCCCCCCTGAGCAAGATACAGGCTATCAATATGTTTCCCAGGCCCACCACTAAGCGCCAGGTCATGCGGTTCCTAGGTATGATAGGCTATTATAGGCGCTTCATCCGGGGATACTCTACTGTCTTAGCACCGTTAACTGATCTACTGTCGAAGTCAGTGAAGTTCTGTTGGGCTGCGGAGTGTCAGAGGGCTTTCGACCTAGTCAAGCACCTGCTGTGTACACATCCGATTTTGAGAGCCCCAGACTTCTCCAGGAGTTTTCAGCTGGCGACTGATGCCAGCGGTGTGGGTGCCGGGGCAGTGTTACTGCAGACTAATTCCGAGGGCTTGGAACACCCAGTGAGCTTCTTTTCTCGCAAGTTTAATTCGGCACAAAGGAATTACTCGATAGAGAAGGAGCTTCTTGCTATCGTTTTGTCGCTCAAACATTTCGAAGTTTATGTTCCAGCCTACGGCCCGGTAGTGACGATTTATACGGACCATCATCCCTTGAAATTCCTAAATCAGTTTCACAATCTGAATATGCGGTTGACCAGGTGGTCCCTAATGCTCCAAGAGTATAATCTCAACATTCAGCATATTGCCGGGAGTGAGAACGTGATAGCAGATTGTCTATCAAGGGTTGATGATCCAGGATAGTCGTGCACGGTGTGTGGGTTGAGCAGGAGTAAAATTAGGCTATCATAACGCCGTCCAAAAAGATTATAAAACAATAAAATAAACGAGAAAATTTGTTTTAGTTTTGTAAGTCTTTATTGTTGTAGCATGATGCATGCGATATTGTGTTTTATGTATAATTCACACTTCAGTTGTTGTGCACCTTTTGCAATTAGTGGCAGCTAAGGGTAGCAGGTCGGTTGGTTGCCTGTCAGATTTTGATAATGCTTCTAAGGTCGATTATCTAAAATCTTGGGGGGGCTGTGACGCACCCAGTGCGTAGCAACGTAACCTGATTGTACTCCTTGGTACTCCACTGTACCGTCACGGACCGTGTACCATGCTGGCTGCTTATATTGAGTGTGACAACGTATAACTATGTTCTTTGTATCTCTGCAAAGGTCTCGTCATTTGCTAACCAGTGGTGGGTTTTGTTTTAAGCCATGTCGAGACCTTCCATTTAATATGTAGTATCAATAGAGAAGTTGATAGATGAGATGATAGGAATTCAGAGAGAGAGAGTGAGTTAGACTTCAGAGCGAGAGGGTAGCGGTGCGCCACGCTGCCGGGGGGGTGGTTGCCAGACGTATGGACCGGTTGGCAGCCCTGCGCTTATAGCTAGGTGCGACAGGGTTGGTAGTACATTGCCGCCTGCCTATGCTGTCTGGGCTGCCCATGTTGTCGTACAGCACATTGCCTGGAGGCTCGCTGTGTGTTCCATGATTAGGTTGCCTAGAACCTTTGAGACTCTAACATCCCTTGCCCTCTCTCCCAATTTCTCACGGTTGCACTCTTTCTCTCTGACGACATTACTCTCATTTCATTCTTCTCTCTATTTAAATGCATACCCTTCCCTTGAGGTCCTAAAGGAGTTTCAGCACTCACCTCTCGTATTACTCTTAGGACAAGCATATATTTACATGTATTAGATTTAAGGGGTTAATGTGAACAGCGATCTTCTTGATGAGGATAGTTGGTGAACGTTCTACATGTTCACGAGTTATATGCCCAGCTCATCATCCAATTTGTGACTAGACTAGTGCCATGTGTAAGAGCCCGACCATGCCCAGGAGTTGTCTGTAGAGGGGTGAGGACTTAGCCTTGATTTGCCTACCGAGCCAGGAGCGAGTGCAGTACCAGAGACTACAGCTCGCTCGTAGTGCCGGTATAGTAGAGTAACGTAATTTATCTGTCCTTGTGTTCTCTACAGTCTTTTCCTGGGTTCTCGCTTTCGGTGCTGGGACTCGTTGTTCCTGTGACTTGGCCTGCTAGCTAGAACACATGGGGATGATGAGTGGGTTATATCTTTATTTTACTATGCATTGCAGCTCTCTTTAAGTTTATGTATGTAACACTTTACAGTACACATTACTCACACACAAGACAACACTATTAATACTTTCATGTATCAATTAACTGCACTGTCGTTTTGCTGCTGTGTCCGGAGTTCTGTTGCGTAGGGCGCATACAGACTCAGAGGGGAGACAGAGTGAGAGAAGCGAAGTAGCCTATGCGGTAGTAGGCTACCGGCGCAGTACTGTTGCCTGCAACCTTTTAGTTATTCCAAGTATAGATTCATTATTACAATAAGTGACTACTATTTATGTTCCTTCCATGTGTATTATTAGGTATCTACTGGATCATGAACATCTTGTATGCTACATGCTAGTGCATGTTAGTAGGGGACAGTTATTCTAGTGCACGCGCTTTCAAGTAGGCGTGTACATTTGTCATTTAGCATTTCACTGTCATACCTTTAGCCTGCTTCTATTCTACATTATTAGAGGCTTAATATTAACGTAGTTTCTTGAGTATTGCATTTCTTTAGTAATAACGTAACCTATAAATGTCTGAGGGAGTTTAGCCTCATAGCCTGCCCCTGTTGTACACTTTCGCCGAGTTAAGGTACCTCGTTACCATAGACGATAACTCTGTAGGGCGTTGGTGCTTTTGTTGTCTGGAGCATATAGTATTTGGGACTGGAATCGAGCGTGTCGTTGTCACATAAGCCATTTCTGTCCTACGATCAAGAATCCCGAATATGTATTGCCGATCCAGCCGTAACAAAATATTGTGTTGTAGGCTACAGTATAGATCCGCAGAACAGTATAGATTGTGTTGTAGGCTACAGTATAGATCCCACAGAACAGTATAGATTGTGTTGTAGGCTACAGTATAGATCCCGCAGAACAGTATAGATTGTGTTGTAGGCTACAGTATAGATCCCGCAGAGCAGTATAGATTGTGTTGTAGGCTACAGTATAGATCCAGCAGAACAGTATAGATTGTGTTGTAGGCTACAGTATAGATCCCGCAGAACAGTATAGATTGTGTTGTAGGCTCCAGTATAGATCCCGCAGAACAGTATAGATTGTGTTGTAGGCTACAGTATAGATCCAGCAGAACAGTATAGATTGTGTTGTAGGCTACAGTATAGATCCCGCAGAGGAGTATAGATTGTGTTTAGGCTACAGTATAGATCCCGCAGAACAGTATAGATTGTGTTGTAGGCTACAGTATGGATCCCGCAGAACAGTATAGATTGTGTTGTAGGCTCCAGTATAGATCCCGCAGAACAGTATAGATTGTGTTGTAGGCTACAGTATAGATCCAGCAGAACAGTATAGATTGTGTTGTAGGCTACAGTATAGATCCCGCAGAACAGTATTGATTGTCTTGTAGGCTACAGTATAGATCCCGCAGAACAGTATAGATTGTGTTGTAGGCTACAGTATAGATCCCGCAGAACAGTATAGATTGTGTTGTAGGCTACAGTATAGATCCCACAGAACAGTAGAGATTGTGTTGTAGGCTACAGTATAGATCCAGCAGAACAGTATAGATTGTGTTGTAGGCTACAGTATAGATCCCGCAGAACAGTATAGATTGTGTTGTAGGATACAGTATAGATCCAGCAGAACAGTATAGATTGTGTTGTAGGCTACAGTATAGATCCCGCAGAACAGTATAGATTGTGTTGTAGGCTACAGTATAGATCCAGCAGAACAGTATAGATTGTGTTGTAGGCTACAGTATAGATCCAGCAGAACAGTATAGATTGTGTTGTAGGATACAGTATAGATCCCGCAGAACAGTATAGATTGTGTTGTAGGCTACAGTATAGATCCCGCAGAACAGTATAGATTGTGTTGTAGGCTCCAGTATAGATCCCGCAGAACAGTATAGATTGTGTTGTAGGCTACAGTATAGATCCCGCAGAACAGTATAGATTGTGTTGTAGGCTACAGTATAGATCCCGCAGAACAGTATAGATTGTGTTGTAGGCTCCAGTATAGATCCAGCAGAACAGTATAGATTGTGTTGTAGGCTACAGTATAGATCCAGCAGAACAGTATAGATTGTGTTGTAGGCTACAGTATAGATCCAGCAGAACAGTATAGATTGTGTTGTAGGCTCCAGTATAGATCCCTCAAAACAGTATAGATTGTGTTGTAGGCTACAGTATAGATCCAGCAGAACAGTATAGATTGTGTTGTAGGCTACAGTATAGATCCCGCAGAACAGTATAGATTGTGTTGCAGGCTACAGTATAGATCCCGCAGAGCAGTATAGATTGTGTTGTAGGCTCCAGTATAGATCCCGCAGAACATTATAGATTGTGTTGTAGACTACAGTATAGATCCTGCAGAACAGTATAGATTGTGTTGTAGGCTACAGTATAGATCCCGCAGAACAGTATATGTTGTGTTGTAGGCTCCAGTATAGATCCAGCAGAACAGTATAGATTGTGTTGTAGGCTACAGTATAGATCCAACAGAACAGTATAGATTGTGTTGTAGGCTACAGTATAGATCCAGCAGAACAGTATAGATTGTGTTGTAGGCTCCTGTATAGATCCTCAGAACAGTATAGATTGTGTTGTAGGCTACAGTATAGATCCAGCAGAACAGTATAGATTGTGTTGTAGGCTACAGTATAGATCCTGCAGAACAGTTTAGTTTGTGTTGTAGTCTACAGTATAGATCCCTCAGAACAGTATAGATTGTGTTGTAGGCTACAGTATAGATCCAGCAGAACAGTATAGATTGTGTTGTAGGCTACGGTATAGATCCCACAAAACAGTATAGATTGTGTTGTAGGCTCCAGTATAGATCCCGCAGAACAGTATAGATTGTGTTGTAGGCTACAGTATAGATCCCGCAGAACAGTATAGATTGTGTTGTAGGCTACAGTATAGATCCCGCAGAACAGTATAGATTGTGTTGTAGGCTACAGTATAGATCCAGCAGAACAGTATAGATTGTGTTGTAGGCTACAGTATAGATCCCGCAGAACAGTATACATTGTGTTGTAGGCTCCAGTATAGATCCTGCAGAACAGTATAGATTGTGTTGTAGGTTACAGTGTAGATCCCGCAGAACAGTATAGATTGTGTTGTAGGCTACAGTATAGATCCCGCAGAACAGAATAGATTGTGTTGTAGGCTACAGTATAGATCCAGCAGAACAGTATAGATTGTGTTGTAGGCTACAGTATAGATCCAGCAGAACAGTATAAATTGTGTTGTAGGCTACAGTATAGATCCAGGAGAACAGTATAGATTGTGTTGTAGGCTACAGTATAGATCCGCAGAACAGTATAGATTGTGTTGTAGGCTACAGTATAGATCCAGCAGAACAGTATAGATTGTGTTGTAGGCTACAGTATAGATCCCGCAGAACAGTATAGATTGTGTTGTAGGCTACAGTATAGATCCCGCAGAACAGTATAGATTGTGTTGTAGGCTACAGTATAGATCCAGCAGAACAGTATAGATTCTGTTGTAGGGTACAGTATAGATCCAGCAGAACAGTATAGATTGTGTTGTAGGCTACAGTATAGATCCAGCAGAACAGTATAGATTGTGTTGTAGGCTACAGTATAGATCCAGCAGAACAGTATAGATTGTGTTGTAGGCTACAGTATAGATCCGCAGAACAGTATAGATTGTGTTGTAGGCTACAGTATAGATCCAGCAGAACAGTATAGATTGTGTTGTAGGCTACAGTATAGATCCGCAGAACAGTATAGATTGTGTTGTAGGCTACAGTATAGATCCCACAGAACAGCATAGATTGTGTTGTAGGCTACAATATAGATCCCGCAGAACAGTATAGATTGTGTTGTAGGCTACAGTATAGATCCCGCAGAGCAGTATAGATTGTGTTGTAGGCTACAGTATAGATCCCGCAGAACAGTATAGATTGTGTTGTAGGCTACAGTATAGATCCAGCAGAACAGTATAGATTGTGTTGTAGGCTACAGTATAGATCCAGCAGAACAGTATAGATTGTGTTGTAGGCTACAGTATAGATCCAGCAGAACAGTATAGATTGTGTTGTAGGCTACAGTATAGATCCAGCAGAACAGTATAGATTGTGTTGTAGGCTACAGTATAGATCTGCAGAACAGTATAGATTGTGTTGTAGGCTACAGTATAGATCCAGCAGAACAGTATAGATTGTGTTGTAGGCTACAGTATAGATCCGCAGAACAGTATAGATTGTGTTGTAGGCTACAGTATAGATCCCACAGAACAGTATAGATTGTGTTGTAAGCTACAGTATAGATCCCACAGAACAGTATAGATTGTGTTGTAGGCTCCAGTATAGATCCCGCAGAACAGTATAGATTGTGTTGTAGGCTACAGTATAGATCCCGCAGAACAGTATAGATTGTGTTGTAGGCTACAGTATAGATCCCGCAGAACAGTATAGATTGTGTTGTAGGCTACAGTATAGATCCAGCAGAACAGTATAGATTGTGTTGTAGGCTACAGTATAGATCCCGCAGAACAGTATAGATTGTGTTGTAGGCTCCAGTATAGATCCCGCAGAACAGTATAGATTGTGTTGTAGGCTACAGTATAGATCCAGCAGAACAGTATAGATTGTGTTGTAGGCTACAGTATAGATCCCGCAGAGCAGTATAGATTGTGTTGTAGGCTACAGTATAGATCCCGCAGAACAGTATAGATTGTGTTGTAGGCTATAGTATAGATCCCACAGAACAGTATAGATTGTGTTGTAGGCTACAGTATAGATCCAGCAGAACAGTATAGATTGTGTTGTAGGCTACAGTATAGATCCAGCAGAACAGTATAGATTGTGTTGTAGGCTACAGTATAGATCCAGCAGAACAGTATAGATTGTGTTGTAGGCTACAGTATAGATCCGCAGAACAGTATAGATTGTGTTGTAGGCTACAGTATAGATCCAGCAGAACAGTATAGATTGTGTTGTAGGCTACAGTATAGATCCGCAGAACAGTATAGATTGTGTTGTAGGCTACAGTATAGATCCAGCAGAACAGTATAGATTGTGTTGTAGGCTACAGTATAGATCCCACAGAACAGTTTAGATTGTGTTGTAGGCTCCAGTATAGATCCCGCAGAACAGTATAGATTGTGTTGTAGGCTACAGTATAGATCCCGCAGAACAGTATAGATTGTGTTGTAGGCTACAGTATAGATCCCGCAGAACAGTATAGATTGTGTTGTAGGCTAGAGTATAGATCCAGCAGAACAGTATAGATTGTGTTGTAGGCTACAGTATAGATCCCGCAGAACAGTATAGATTGTGTTGTAGGCTCCAGTATAGATCCCACAGAACAGTATAGATTGTGTTGTAGGCTACAGTATAGATCCAGCAGAACAGTATAGATTGTGTTGTAGGCTACAGTATAGATCCCGCAGAACAGTATGGATTGTCTTGTAGGCTACAGTATAGATCCGCAGAACAGTATAGATTATGTTGTAGGCTACAGTATAGATCCCGCAGAACAGTATAGATTGTGTTGTAGGCTACAGTATAGATCCCACAGAACAGTATAGATTGTGTTGTTGGCTACAGTATAGATCCAGCAGAACAGTATAGATTGTGTTGTAGACTACAGTATAGATCCCGCAGAACAGTATAGATTGTGTTGTAGGATACAGTATAGATCCAGCAGAACAGTATATATTGTGTTGTAGGCTACAGTATAGATCCCGCAGAACAGTATAGATTGTGTTGTAGGCTACAGTATAGATCCAGCAGAACAGTATAGATTGTGTTGTAGGCTACAGTATAGATCCAGCAGAACAGTATAGATTGTGTTGTAGGATACAGTATAGATCCCGCAGAACAGTATAGATTGTGTTGTAGGCTACAGTATAGATCCCGCAGAACAGTATAGATTGTGTTGTAGGCTCCAGTATAGATCCCGCAGAACAGTATAGATTGTGTTGTAGGCTACAGTATAGATCCCGCAGAACAGTATAGATTGTGTTGTAGGCTACAGTATAGATCCCGCAGAACAGTATAGATTGTGTTGTAGGCTCCAGTATAGATCCAGCAGAACAGTATAGATTGTGTTGTAGGCTACAGTATAGATCCAGCAGAACAGTATAGATTGTGTTGTAGGCTACAGTATTGATCCAGCAGAACAGTATAGATTGTGTTGTAGGCTCCAGTATAGATCCCTCAAAACAGTATAGATTGTGTTGTAGGCTACAGTATAGATCCAGCAGAACAGTATAGATTGTGTTGTAGGCTACAGTATAGATCCCGCAGAACAGTATAGATTGTGTTGTAGGCTACAGTATAGATCCCGCAGAGCAGGATAGATTGTGTTGTAGGCTCCAGTATAGATCCCGCAGAACATTATAGATTGTGTTGTAGACTACAGTATAGATCCCGCAGAACAGTATAGATTGTGTTGTAGGCTACAGTATAGATCCCGCAGAACAGTATAGGTTGTGTTGTAGGCTCCAGTATAGATTCAGCAGAACAGTATAGATTGTGTTGTAGGCTACAGTATAGATCCAACAGAACAGTATAGATTGTGTTGTAGGCTACAGTATAGATCCAGCAGAACAGTATAGATTGTGTTGTAGGCTCCTGTATAGATCCCTCAGAACAGTATAGATTGTGTTGTAGGCTACAGTATAGATCCAGCAGAACAGTATAGATTGTGTTGTAGGCTACAGTATAGATCCTGCAGAACAGTTTAGTTTGTGTTGTAGTCTACAGTTTGGATCCCTCAGAAAAGTATAGATTGTGTTGTAGGCTACAGTATAGATCCCGCAGAACAGTATAGATTGTGTTATAGGCTACAGTATAGATCCAGCAGAACAGTATAGATTGTGTTGTAGGCTACAGTATAGATCCCGCAGAACAGTATAGATTGTGTTGTAGGCTCCAGTATAGATCCCGCAGAACAGTATAGATTGTGTTGTAGGCTACAGTATAGATCCAGCAGAACAGTATAGATTGTGTTGTAGGCTACAGTATAGATCCCGCAGAACAGTATTGATTGTGTTGTAGGCTACAGTATAGATCCCGCAGAACAGTATAGATTGTGTTGTAGGCTACAGTATAGATCCTGCAGAACAGTATAGATTGTGTTGTAGGCTATAGTATAGATCCCACAGAACAGTATAGATTGTGTTGTAGGCTACAGTATAGATCCAGCAGAACAGTATAGATTGTGTTGTAGGATACAGTATAGATCCAGCAGAACAGTATAGATTATGTTGTAGGCTACAGTATTGATCCCGCAGAACAGTATAGATTGTGTTGTAGGCTACAGTATAGATCCAGCAGAACAGTATAGATTGTGTTGTAGGCTACTGTATAGATCCAGCAGAACAGTATAGATTGTGTTGTAGGATACAGTATAGATCCCGCAGAACAGTATAGATTGTGTTGTAGGCTACAGTATAGATCCCGCAGAACAGTATAGATTGTGTTGTAGGCTCCAGTATAGATCCCACAGAACAGTATAGATTGTGTTGTAGGCTACAGTATAGATCCCGCAGAACAGTATAGATTGTGTTGTAGGCTACAGTATAGATCCCGCAGAACAGTATAGATTGTGTTGTAGGCTCCAGTATAGATCCAGCAGAACAGTATAGATTGTGTTGTAGGCTACAGTATAGATCCAGCAGAACAGTATAGATTGTGTTGTAGGCTACAGTATAGATCCAGCAGAACAGTATAGATTGTGTTGTAGGCTCCAGTATAGATCCCTCAAAAACAGTATAGATTGTGTTGTAGGCTACAGTATAGATCCAGCAGAACAGTATAGATTGTGTTGTAGGCTACAGTATAGATCCCGCAGAACAGTATAGATTGTGTTGCAGGCTACAGTATCGATCCCGCAGAGCAGTATAGATTGTGTTGTAGGCTCCAGTATAGATCCCGCAGAACATTATAGATTGTGTTGTAGACTACAGTATAGATCCCTCAGAACAGTATAGATTGTGTTGTAGGCTACAGTATAGATCCCGCAGAACAGTATAGATTGTGTTGTAGGCTACAGTATAGATCCAGCAGAACAGTATAGATTGTGTTGTAGGTTTCAGTATAGATCCAACAGAACAGTATAGATTGTGTTGTAGGCTACAGTATAGATCCAGCAGAACAGTATAGATTGTGTTGTAGGCTCCTGTATAGATCCCTCAGAACAGTATAGATTGTGTTGTAGGCTACAGTATAGATCCAGCAGAACAGTATAGATTGTGTTGTAGGCTACAGTATAGATCCTGCAGAACAGTATAGTTTGTGTTGTAGTCTACAGTATAGATCCCTCAGAACAGTATAGATTGTGTTGTAGGCTACAGTATAGATCCCGCAGAACAGTATAGATTGTGTTGTATGCTACAGTATAGATCCAGCAGAACAGTATAGATTGTGTTGTAGGCTACAGTATTGATCCCGCAGAACAGTATAGATTGTGTTGTAGGCTACAGTATAGATCCAGCAGAACAGTATAGATTGTGTTATAGGCTACAGTATAGATCCAGCAGAACAGTATAGATTATGTTGTAGGCTACAGTATAGATCCAGCAGAACAGTATAGATTGTGTTGTAGGCTACAGTATAGATCCAGCAGAACAGTATAGATTTTGTTGTAGGCTACAGTATAGATCCAGCAGAACAGTATAGATTGTGTTGTAGGCTACAGTATAAATCCAGCAGAAACACAGTATAGATTATGTTGTAGGCTACAGTATAGATCCAGCAGAACAGTATAGATTGTGTTGTAGGCTACAGTATAGATCCCACAGAACAGTATAGATTGTGTTGTAGGCTCCAGTATAGATCCAGCAGAACAGTATAGATTGTGTTGTAGGCTACAGTATAGATCCCGCAGAACAGTATAGATTGTGTTGTAGGCTCCAGTATAGATCCCGCAGAACAGTATAGATTGTGTTGTAGGCTACAGTATAGATCCAGCAGAACAGTATAGATTGTGTTGTAGGTTACATTATAGATCCCGCAGAACAGTGTTGATTGTGTTGTAGGCTACAGTATAGATCCCGCAGAACAGTATAGATTGTGTTGTAGGCTACATTATAGATCGCGCAGAACAGTATAGATTGTGTTGTAGGCTACAGTATAGATCCCACAGAACAGTATAGATTGTGTTGTAGGCTACAGTATAGATCCAGCAGAACAGTATAGATTGTGTTGTAGGCTACAGTATAGATCCAGCAGTACAGTATAGATTGTGTTGTAGGATACAGTATAGATCCCGCAGAACAGTATAGATTGTGTTGTAGGCTACAGTATAGATCCTGCAGAACAGTATAGATTGTGTTGTAGGCTCCAGTATAGATCCTGCAGAACAGTATAGATTGTGTTGTAGGCTACAGTATAGATCCCGCAGAACAGTATAGATTGTGTTGTAGGCTCCAGTATAGATCCAGCAGAACAGTATAGATTGTGTTGTAGGCTACAGTATAGATCCAGCAGAACAGTATAGATTGTGTTGTAGGCTACAGTGTAGATCCAGCAGAACAGTATAGATTGTGTTGTAGGCTCCAGTATAGATCCCTCAAAACAGTATAGATTGTGTTGTAGGCTACAGTATAGATCCAGCAGAACAGTATAGATTGTGTTGTAGGCTTCAGTATAGATCCCGCAGAACAGTATAGATTGTGTTGCAGGCTACAGTATAGATCCCTCAGAACAGTATAGATTGTGTTGTAGGCTACAGTATAGATCCCGCAGAACAGTATAGATTGTGTTGTAGGCTACAGTATAGATCCCGCAGAACAGTATAGATTGTGTTGTAGGCTAAAGTATAGATCCCGCAGAACAGTATAGATTGTGTTGTAGGCTACAGTATAGATCCCGCAGAACAGTATAGATTGTGTTGTAGGCTACAGTATAGATCCCGCAGAACAGTATAGATTGTGTTGTAGGTTACAGTATAGATCCCGCAGAACAGTATAGATGGTGTTGTAGGCTACAGTATAGATCCCGCAGAACAGTATAGATTGTGTTGTAGGCTACAGTATAGATCCAGCAGAACAGTATAGATTGTGTTGTAGGCTACAGTATAGATCCAGCAGAACAGTATACATTGTGTTGTAGGCTACAGTATAGATCCAGCAGAACAGTATAGATTGTGTTGTAGGCTACAGTATAGATCCGCAGAACAGTATAGATTGTGTTGTAGGCTACAGTATAGATCCAGCAGAACAGTATAGATTGTGTTGTAGGCTACAGTATAGATCCCGCAGAACAGTATAGATTGTGTTGTAGGCTACAGTATAGATCCCGCAGAACAGTATAGATTGTGGTGTAGGCTACAGTATAGATCCCGCAGAACAGTATAGATTCTGTTGTAGGCTACAGTATAGATCCAGCAGAACAGTATAGATTGTGTTGTAGGCTACAGTATAGATCCACCAGAACATTATAGATTGTGTTGTAGGCTGCAGTATAGATCCAGCAGAACAGTATAGATTGTGTTGTAGGCTACAGTATAGATCCGCAGATCAGTATAGATTGTGTTGTAGGCTACAGTATAGATCCAGCAGAACAGTATAGATTGTGTTGTAGGCTACAGTATAGATCCGCAGAACAGTATAGATTGTGTTGTAGGCTACAGTATAGATCCCACAGAACAGTATAGATTGTGTTGTAGGCTACAGTATAGATCCCGCAGAACAGTATAGATTGTGTTGTAGGCTACAGTATAGATCCCGCAGAGCAGTATAGATTGTGTTGTAGGCTACAGTATAGATCCAGCAGAACAGTATAGATTGTGTTGTAGGCTACAGTATAGATCCCGCAGAACAGTATAGATTGTGTTGTAGGCTCCAGTATAGATCCCGCAGAACAGTATAGATTGTGTTGTAGGCTACAGTATAGATCCAGCAGAACAGTATAGATTGTGTTGTAGGCTACAGTATAGATCCCGCAGAGGAGTATAGATTGTGTTGTAGGCTACAGTATAGATCCCGCAGAACAGTATAGATTGTGTTGTAGGCTACAGTATAGATCCCGCAGAACAGTATAGATTGTGTTGTAGGCTCCAGTATAGATCCCGCAGAACAGTATAGATTGTGTTGTAGGCTACAGTATAGATCCAGCAGAACAGTATAGATTGTGTTGTAGGCTACAGTATAGATCCAGCAGAACAGTATAGATTGTGTTGTAGGATACAGTATAGATCCCGCAGAACAGTATAGATTGTGTTGTAGGCTACAGTATAGATCCCGCAGAACAGTATAGATTGTGTTGTAGGCTCCAGTATAGATCCCGCAGAACAGTATAGATTGTGTTGTAGGCTACAGTATAGATCCCGCAGAACAGTATAGATTGTGTTGTAGGCTACAGTATAGATCCCGCAGAACAGTATAGATTGTGTTGTAGGCTCCAGTATAGATCCAGCAGAACAGTATAGATTGTGTTGTAGGCTACAGTATAGATCCAGCAGAACAGTATAGATTGTGTTGTAGGCTACAGTATAGATCCAGCAGAACAGTATAGATTGTGTTGTAGGCTCCAGTATAGATCCCTCAAAACAGTATAGATTGTGTTGTAGGCTACAGTATAGATCCAGCAGAACAGTATAGATTGTGTTGTAGGCTACAGTATAGATCCCGCAGAACAGTATAGATTGTGTTGCAGGCTACAGTATAGATCCCGCAGAGCAGTATAGATTGTGTTGTAGGCTCCAGTATAGATCCCGCAGAACATTATAGATTGTGTTGTAGACTACAGTATAGATCCTGCAGAACAGTATAGATTGTGTTGTAGGCTACAGTATAGATCCAGCAGAACAGTATAGATTGTGTTGTAGGCTACAGTATGGATCCAACAGAACAGTATAGATTGTGTTGTAGGCTACAGTATAGATCCAGCAGAACAGTATAGATTGTGTTGTAGGCTCCTGTATAGATCCTCAGAACAGTATAGATTGTGTTGTAAGCTACAGTATAGATCCAGCAGAACAGTATAGATTGTGTTGTAGGCTACAGTATAGATCCTGCAGAACAGTTTAGTTTGTGTTGTAGTCTACAGTATAGATCCCTCAGAACAGTATAGATTGTGTTGTAGGCTACAGTATAGATCCAGCAGAACAGTATAGATTGTGTTGTAGGCTACGGTATAGATCCCACAAAACAGTATAGATTGTGTTGTAGGCTCCAGTATAGATCCCGCAGAACAGTATAGATTGTGTTGTAGGCTACAGTATAGATCCCACAGAACAGTATAGATTGTGTTGTAGGCTACAGTATAGATCCCGCAGAACAGTATAGATTGTGTTGTAGGCTACAGTATAGATCCAGCAGAACAGTATAGATTGTGTTGTAGGCTACAGTATAGATCCCGCAGAACAGTATACATTGTGTTGTAAATTGTACTGCCAGTCTTAATGTTTTGTTTAACTTTTGTGGCTATAAACCATGCCGATGAGACTCCTCCTAATAAACAATCTTTAAATTCGATTAACGGTGGGGGGATGACTATTGATGCCGCAACACTTGACATTTTGAAGCAAATTATTCACAGTATAAATGGTCTAAATACCGGAGACTCGAAATTCGCTAGTGGGTGTCTATCGCTCATAACAATTTTAACCACTGTGCTTGTACTATTTAAGCTTTGGAAAAGGAAACGAGAGCGTACAAC